>CAUYQV010144456.1:0-35899 GCA_963574575.1 Galagoides demidoff | reverse complement strand
TTTTGAAACAGGGTCTCACTCTGTCACCCGGGCTGAAATGCAGTGGTGATGTCATACTTTGCTGCAACTTCAACCTCCTGGGCTCAAGTGATCCTTCTGCTTCAGCCTCCCCAGTAGCTAGGAGCATAGGCATATGCTACTACCAGCTAATTTTTCTATGTTTTGTGGAGACGGGGTCTTGCTATTTCCCAGGTTGGTCTTAAACTCCTGGCCTCTCGAAGTGCTAGGATTACAGGTGTGAGCTGTAGCCCTATGAAAATTCTTTACTGTCCCTGAATATTATATTCAGATTGCCCATTTGTATTTTAACTAAAGCTAAACTGACTATTCTTTCATTAAGCCAGGCATTGATCCTGTGACATTAATGTCTCTTGTCACTCAGAATTATTGCTTACAACTGCCAGCGTCCCAAGACCTCAACGGGGACAAAGTAGGAATGTTATGGGAATATTAAATCAAGGATGCCTTTAATGTTCCACCTGCCTTCAAGAGAAAAACAGTAGTCTGACTCTTAAGGAGTTTGGTGTGGAATGAAAACTTCTAGCTTAATTAATAGCTAACTTGATGCAAATTAAGTAGTTGTAGCTTTATTCCAGAGAAGGAGATTGCATTTAGGTTGGACTATTTTGTTGTTGTCTTTGAAACAGGTCTTGCTAAATGAACACCTGCCCTGGCACATGGGCACGTTCGGGCCTACCTGTCCTTGCTATGCTCCATGCAGCCTGTTGGGGAAAGGAACTGGCTGCTCTGTTTCATTTTTTAAAAAATGCTTGTTGCTACCCGTTATATTAGCTTTACCATAACCCACTACATTTTGAAAAACTTTAGTCTGAGAGAACCCAGGGCTTAGGGTGGAAAGGAACAGAGAAAATCACTGCCTAAAAGCTGATTTTAGGGGTGATTAGGAGGTACAGGTTACCTGAGGTCAGATCTAAGGAGTGTGAGGGAGAAAACAAAGCTGACAGGTACAGAGGACCCCACTCTCCAAAAAGTGCATAACAGCAGGCAGTGTGTGGACAGACCCTCCAGAATGTCCAGTTTTAGAAAGCTAGGCTGAAAAGTTCCTTTTCTTTCTGGAATCTGTTCCCTCCACTGCACCTGAGGTAAGTGCAGCCAGATCCCTCCCTGCCTTGGAACTGTCCCAGGCCTCCTCTTGATCATTAGGCTAAGTTCACATTCCTAAGTGGCCATGAAGGGCTTCCAGGTCAGGCCCCTTGTGTATCTCCGGCTTCAGGCTCCTGCTGTCCCTTAAGCAGGATCCATGGGGCCCTGAACCTTGTATTTCTTTGTCTGGCATGTGCTTCCTAAATGCACCCTCCCCTGCTCTTCTGTAAGCCTTCTGGGCTCTGTCTGTGATTCCTACTGGGAAGGCTTCCCCGGCTCCCTACCCCCGTGCTTGTAATGTTCACCAGCCTGGCACCCCCACCCCGTTAGGTACTTGTTGAGTAAGTGGGTGATCTGAGTCTGGGCTGCCAGTGGGTTCTGACAGCATGGGGTTCAGTGGCTGAGCTGAAGAGGAGGTTATCTTGTGAGGGGTTTCTGATGGCCTCCTTGTATCTTTTGAAGGTGATTAGAATGACTGGTTTCATGAAGGGCCTCTACACAGACGCCGAGATGAAGTCTGATAATGTGAAGGTGGGTTTGCCTGGTTCCTCCCCCTCTCCCCTCCCCCGGCCTTGATGTGTGGGGACGTTTCCTAGGCTGTGTACTGTAGTGTGTATCATTTATTTGCTGAAGTGTGGCTGGAATACAGAGTCTATTAATTGGCGAATTGATGTATGTAACTTTCTCATTTGTAGCACCTGCATGTCACGTTAATTTTATTCACTGAAAAATGGAATTAACACTTCAAAGGTTAATACTAGCCTATCACTAAATTAAAAGCTTTAATGAATTGTTTTTGTTTTGTTATAAAAGGTCGGTATTTTAAAATTCGTCATACATATTTAAATAGTTTTTTAAGTAAACAGGTTCTATGTTGTGCCTGTTGAACAAACTGAAAATAATACTTTTTATTATTGCTTTCTGGTAATACTAACTCTTAGAAGTATTTTAATATTTGTATCTTAAAATTTTTTTTCACACAAGACTCTGATGAGATAATATTTATATTTTAAATGGAAATGTTTCAGGATAAAGATGCAAAAATTAGCTTCCTGCAGAAGGCCATAGACGTGGTTGTAATGGTTTCAGGAGAGTCATTATCAGCAAAACCAGCCCGAATTGTGGCCGGGCATGAGCCTGAAAAAACAAATGAGCTGCTCCAGATAATTGGAAAATGCTGTCTCAACAAGGTAATACTGCAGTGCCGGCATTTTGAACTTTCTGTATCAGTAACAAGGAGGGCAGGGTGAGTATCTTAAATTTAGTGAATGCTGCGCTTTGAATCTGATCCCATCTATCCTGGAGCCCCAGAGTTACATAGTAATTTAAAAACGAATAATAAAACCAGTAAGGATATGTCATGTACATAGAATACATAAAGCCCTCCCAGTTTTAAGTATGGAACAGGGGACTTTTCAGGCACTTTGCTTCAGGCCTGGTGGCTGTAGGTTGCTTGCCCAGGGTTCCGAGGCCTCATTCCTTTTCCTCAGGGGCCTTTTTTGAGGACAGGAGGCCCAGCCAGGGCCATGTGGCTGCAGGTGCCCCTTCCCTGGGGCTTATGGGAATCTGTTCTCTTCCTACATTTCCAGCTTTGGTGTCTGCCTCCCTCCCTCTATCCCTCCCTTCCTCCTTCCTTCCCTCCTTCCCTCTCTCCCTCTCTCCCTCTCTCCCTTCTCCTCCTTCCCCTCTCCCACCCTTCTCTATCTTCCTGGCTGTTGTTTGAAGAGCCATACTGTCTTCAAAGGAATCTTGCATCAGTTATACAGGAGTAGATTTGTTCTTTCCTGAGCTTCTCATGTGAGCTGGAAACTTGGGTATCAGGCCTGTCTGGTTAGGTTGAGCCTGGGCCGTGTTCTCCTGGTTGTTGGAGGAGGTCACCCCTCATCCAGGTCACCTCAGGGCCTGCCTTCTTTGTACAGGCCAAGTAGCCCCCAACAGGGGAGTGGAGTTGCCTGTATCCAGTGGATGGTTGGCTGGGGGCTGACCTGACAAGTTACCAAAATGGGAGCAGGTGGGTTTTGGTGCATGGCATAGCAATGGGGTGGAGGGTGCACAGTGGAGTCAGGCTGTCTCCTGGGAGGCCCCGGGAGAGCCTGGCACTTGGGCTGAGAGACTGGAAGGTGATTTTGCTGGTCCTTGGCTTCTGTCCCCAGGTTCCTTGCTCCCCTCTCCCACAGCCTGCATGTTGCTCATCTTTCTGAAAAGCAAATCTAACTTCCCTCCTCCCCCTGCATCTTTTGCTGTGTTCTGGTTGCCTTGGGACCCGGCCAGCCCCTTGTGGCTCACGAGGCCCCTGGAGACCTGCTGCTGCTTCTTTCCCTTCAGGCCCTTTCTCATCCCCACCCCTGTGCTCCATTCCAGCCACTGTATGCCCCTGAGGTCAGCACTGGTCAGGCTCCCTCGCTGTGCCTCCTGCCTTGGTCTGGTTTGTGTCTCAGCCTGAGCTGCCTCCTCCAGCCTCTTCTGGCAGCAGCAGGTCTGCGGGGTCTTCCCTGACCCCTGGCTGTTCCTTCCTCCACACTGACTTAGGTGTCCCCATCAGGTCCCTGCAGTCTGTTGACATTTAACTGTTGTATTTGTCTGCCGGATCCTTGGCTGTGTGCAGGTGTGCGGCAGTCTCAGTGCTTGCTGGTGGAGGGAGTGTGTGTGAGCTGTTCCTTGGTGTGTCCTGGGCCTGTGGCGCCAGGCGTGCAGCAGTCCCAGTGCTCAGGTGTCAGACCCTGAGTGGCTGTCAGGGTCATTGGAGAAGGAATTTTTGCACTTGATAGGGCTTGAATTAGATCATATCTTTTTTCCCCAGTTTTTAAAAATTGTGTTAATAGCCGCCTAACATATAGTTATCATCTAACCATTTTTAGGTGTACAGTTTAGTGGTTTTAAATATATTCATAATGTTGTGAAACTATCTCTCACCACCACCACCCATTTCCAGGACTTTTCATCTGGAAAAACTGAAATTCTGTTTCCATTAAACTCTAATTCCCTTCCCCCTCCTCCTGGTACCCAACATTTTACTTTCTGCATGAACCTGACTACTCTCAGTACCTCATGTAAGTGGGCTCTTAGATTTTTTGTCCTCTTGTGACTGGCTTATTTCACTTAGCATAATGTCTTCGAGGTTCATCCAAGTTCTAGCATTTGTCAGAAGTCCCTCCCTTTTTAGGGTTGAATTATATATATATATATATATATATATTTTTTTTTTTTTTTTTTTAAGACAGAATCTCAAGCTGTTGCCCTGGGTAGAGTGCCGTGGCGTCACAGCTCACAGCAACCTCAAACTCTTGGGCTTAAGTGATTCCCTTGCCTCAGCCTCCCAAGTAGCTGGGACTACAGGTGCCCACTGGGCCTGGCTATTTTTTGGTTGCAGTTGTCATTGTTGTTTGGCAGGCCTGGGCTGGCCCACCAGCTCTGGTGTATGTGATTGGCACCCTAGCTGCTGAACTGTAGGCACTGAGCCTGAGTTGAATAATATTAATTATACCACATTTTATTTATCCATTCACCTGTTGATGGACATTTGGGTTGCTTCCACAGTTTAGCTGTTGTGACATGGGACCTGGGTGCGCACGTCTCTCTTCACGACCCTGTTTTCAGCTCTTTTGGGTGTATACCCAGGAGGGGAACTGCTGAATCATACAGTAACTTTGTGCTTAATTTTTCGAGGACCTGCCATACTGTTGGCTGTAACAGATACACACTTGATATTCCCACCTGTGTTGGCTGTTGGCTGTAACAGATACATCACTTGATATTCCCACCTGTGTGTACATTCTTGCCAACACTTACTATTTTCTGTTTATTTAGCAGCCGCCATCCTAATGAGTGTGAGGTGGTTAGATCAACTCTTAAAGGCCTTTTAGCTGGGATTCTGGGATTCTCATTAGAAGTGTAAGGTATTTGTGGAGGTGTGGGTCAGTTCTGTTCCTGAACAATGCACAGTTGTGCTTAGCGGCTTGGGTAGAATTAGAACGTGGGTTCATTTAGTTTGGCTGATCTCTAGTGTTAGTGAATGAAGTGCAGAGAGCAGTAGATGAAGGGATGCTGTCCTTTCTGTGTGGTAACATTTCCTTTTTATATTTTATCCTTTGAATTTCATTGGTAGAAAAAGGATCTGTTTAATGAGCTGCCTTTGAATGTTGACTACTCATTTTTACCTTGCGTTTCATTCCTTGCATTTGGATAACAAGCTCTCCAGTGATGATGCGGTGAAGAGAGTCTTAGCTGGAGAGAAGGGGGCTGTGAAAGGAAAGCCCTCAGTGACTTCACAGCCTCAAGAACTGGACAATAAGAATGCGAAAGAGGAGGAGTCCAGAGTTCACAAAGATAAAGAGGTGAATTGCAAGTTGCACGTACTTGGAGATAGTCTTTTTGTGGTTTAGGTAGAAACATTTATAAATGATACTGGTTTTTGATTCTTTTTTTTTTTTTTTTAGGATAGAAAAAACTCTGAAATAAAAGACAGAAGTACAAGCAGAGAGCGAAAACAGAAAGAAGAATTGAAAGAAGAAAGCAAACCAAGAGAGAAGGAAAAAGACAAGGAGAAGGCCAAGGAGAACGACAGAGATAGACATAAAGACCCTGAGAGAGACAGACACAGGGAAGGGGAGAGAGAGAAGACCAAGGGTCGGGCCAAGCAGGAGCGCGAGAGAGACAGAGACAGAGGCAAAGAGTTAGACCGCGAGAAGGAGAGAGAGAAGAAGAGTGAGGGGGGAAAAGAAAAAGAGCGATTGCGGGACAAGGACCGAGACAAGGGGAGGGACAGGGACAGACGGAGAGTGAGAAATGGGGAGCACTCCCGGGACCTTGACAGGGAGAAGAGCAAAGAGCACGATAAGGTGGAGAGGAAGGTAAAGTCTCCTGGGACTCCTGCCTTGCCTTACAGTGTCTGTCAGCTCTGAAGTGGGTTTGTCTTTAATGTGATTAGGAAGCTGGTTTCTTTCCTTTTTTTTTTTTCTTTTTTTTTTTTGTGAGACGGAGTCTTGCTCTGTCACCCTGGCTGGAGTGCAGTGGCATTATAATATCTCCCCGCTTCCTCCCAACTCCTGAGTTCAAGAGATTTTTTGCCTTGACCTCTGCAATGCTCGGATTGTAGGCCTGAGCTAGGGCACCCAGCTGGAAACTGGTTTTCTTTTATGCCAATTTAAAATTATGACAATCTTGGTACTTAGTAGAAACCCAAAGAGATTTGAGTTTCCTGCCATGTGCTTTTTTTTCCCTTTTGTCCCTTAATAGCAGTTTATTGTTCAATCATTTATTAAGGCATTATGCAGTAAGTTTTCAACCAGTTCCTACTGTGTATCCAGGAATAATTCTACTGAAACATAATAAGCACCATGAGAGCGTAAGTTGGGTTTTTTTACTCTTATGTTCACTGTTGAATTCTCAGCCTAGCAGAGTGTCTGACACATGGGAGGTTCACAATAAATATTTGGTGAAGGAATGAAATAAGAGTCCAGGCGGGCGATGACAGACTTTTCAGATCATGAAACATTGGGTGGAATTGATCAATAGTGGCTTATGAGATCTGTTTTTACGATGTGGATCTTGGGATATTGGAACATAATTTGGTTAAAGAAGTCAGGAAAAAACATGAAATGTTTTCTCTTTTTAGAGGCACTAACCATTAGTGCTTCCCACCAGGCGTGGAGAGACGGCAGTGTTCTCAGGGTTTGAGCTGATCTGCCCACGTTACCCTTGTCTTCATCTTGCCAGCCGTCTTCAGATTCATTGATTTTCATCTCTCTGCTGTTTGTATGTTTGCATTTGGGTACTTTTCTACTTTCTGAAGAGTAGAGTAGCTTGTATCTCAGCATTGCAAGGACTGTTCACAAGCAGTCTGGACGGCCTGTGTGGTGTCTTGGAGCATGGATATTACTGAGTTTATGAAGGGTTAGGGCTACTTTTAAAGTCTTTTAGGCATTAGTGGATAAGTATAATAAAACCTTCATTTATAGTAATTCTAGTTTAATTAAACTTTCAGATAAACATAGGTTTGGCCAGGCAATCTTTTGGTTTCAAACTGTGTTCTCCAAATGTACAGGTTACTTTTGGACTCTGTTTACGTCCAGGCTGTTTTTCCAGATGCCCATTCTTGTGGGCATAGCAGATTGTAGCGTCCTGGGAGAAGGGTGCGAATCATGTGGAGGAAGCAGAGTCTGCAAGGCTCAAGCCCAGCAGCAGGCTGTGGGGAGCAAGGCCTGAGCCGGCCCCCAGCTGTGTTGTTTTTGTACATTGCATCTCAGTGTGACTGTCCTGGAGGGGAGTGGGCTCTGCAGGACTGACCCTGCAGGATTCCTGTGGATCAGTCTCTTCTGACAAGATCAGCATAAGCCCATCTTGAGATCTGTGTGTGACAGTGAGAAAGAGAGTGCGTATCCGAAAAGACTGTTGTGGGTGGCACCTGTGGCTCAAGGAGTATGGTGCCGGCCCCATGTAGTGGAGGTGGTGGGTTCAAACCCTGCCCCGGCCAAAAAACAAAACAAAACAAAAAGACTCTTGTGGTTTGTTAGTAATTGCATGTAGTGTTCTGCTGGGAACTTTGGTATTTTACTATTTATTTAGATGTCAACCCCCTCCCCCACCTCTGTGCACCTTCTGGCCTAGTGTAACCTATGATATGTGTCTGAAACTGGATTCCTTTATGAGTTTTAGAAGTCAAAAAGATATTCCTCATCTTTTGCCTCTTTTTAGAGGGCTTAGAAAAAGTATTTTTCACTAATCTGAATTTTCTGAGCTGAATTTTACTGTGTGAGGCATCTTGGGAATGGAATAAATTTCCTTGGCTCTTAAGGTCTTCAGATCCAGTGTTCCCACATTATGTTATCAAACTACTAAGGATGTGACGGGTCTTTTTAGATAGATAATTCCAAAGAGAAATCTTATAGGCCTATATTTGGAAACATGTTAGAACCAAGGCTGAACAATGGCTTTGATTAAAAGTGTCTGAGACCACGGCGAAGTGACTGTTTTCCTACTCAGGATGGTACTCTCTGGCTGAGGTCAGATCTTGGTAGTTCTTAGCACAGTGAAGTGACTGTTTTCCTACTCAGGGTGGAACTCTCTGGCCGAGGTCAGATTTGTGTAGATCTTAGGTACGGTGAAGTGACTGTTTTCCTACTCAGGGTGGTACTCTATGGCTGAAGTCAGATTTGTGTAGATCTTAGCAGGGTGAAGTGACTGTTTTCCAACTCAGGATGGTACTCTGGTGGCTGAGGTCAGATTTGGGCAGATCTTAGCACGGTGAAGTGACTGTTTTCTTACTCAGAATGGTAGTCTCACGGGTGAAGGCAGATTTGTGTAGATCTTAGCACGGTGAAGTGACTGTTTTCCTACTCAGGATGGTAGTCTCATGGGTGAAGTCAGATTTGTGTAGATCTAAGCAGGGTGAAGTGACTGTTTTCCTACTCAGGGTGGTACTCTGGTGGCTGGTCCTGGGCCCCTTTTCTAACCCTAGCCACTGGGAGCAGCTGAGGGTGTTGAGGATGGGTAGTAGCATGTGGGGTGAGTAATTACCCCTGACACAATCTGATTCATTTATAATTAACTTATGAGGACATTGAAGAATTCTTGAAATACTGGGTAAGCATCCTTTGCTTTTCATCATCATGGAGGAAAATCTCAATGGTAATCTGCCCTGCTAACATTGAGTTATATGTTTTAAAGAACTTGTTTAAGGTGTGAGATGGTATTTACAGTTTTCATATAGTTTGTGTCGTGAGAGTGCTTTCCTGACTTAAAGATTGAAGGCTTTTCTTAAAAAGAGTCACTCCGTTCTAAAGTCACCCCCTTATCAGAATCTGGGAACGGGGCAGCTTTTCTGTGGACATTGGTGGTTTATGTTCACTCCACCCCTCGTTTCCAGATCCTGTGTTTCACTGGGGTTGTTGCCGAGACGTTCGGCCTGGCCGAGGGATTTGGTATTCCATGTAGTTCCTGAGAGGTGGGACTGTTTTAAGTCCTTGCCCACCTACTCTGCCCTTTATGGGAAAAGATTTCCCTGCTTTTGGCTTGGAAGATTTTGGAAATCTGAATAGCAACAACAAGTAAACACATCTGGGGTGGTAATGCAATGTTCTTGTGGGATGAATTATCTTGCTGTTGGTAGTGTTATGTAAAATATTGGTGTATTTTTAGATATTACATATTTGAGTAATTCTGAGTTTCTAATTTTTTTTTTTTATAGTCGTCAAGCTCAGGCGAAATGTCTAAAAAGTTGTCAGATGGATCTTTTAAAGACTCCAAAGCTGAAACAGAGGTAAACTTTAAAAAATGACCATAAGAGACATAATGTTTGTGTTAGAATAGTAAATGCTGTGTCCTCTCCTGGTCCACCGAGGCCTGGGAGCAGAGCACGTTTGGGCCTACATGGAATAGGCCCACGTTTATTTTGTTATAAAAGTAATAATTTAAATGTTTTATCTCCTGGGAAAATGGATGGGGCTTTTCTGCTTTTCTGTGGGCACTCCTGGGTCTGTTTAGAATTTGATAAGTGTGATATGTGATTTATAAAGGGATGGGGTAGTCACTTGGGGGAGAGGGTGGAGGTGGCACTCAGGATGAATCTTGGAAATGATTAGAGATTAAGTCACCAGGAAGACAAGGAAAGGGAGGGCTGGCTAAAGGGACACCTCCACGCTCTGCTTGGCCTGTTTGGGATCCCACATTTCACAGTGGAGGCCCACTTGTCCACATAGGCCTCCTGTGGAGGTGAGAGCCCTCCTAAGCAGCAGGGTCCACTGAGGTCCAGGTCAACTTTCACAACCCAATTTGCATCTCAGAAGTGCTGGGGAGATGATTGGGTCCTGGAGGAGAGGCTGGGAGGCCAGTCAGGAGGCCACGTGAGGCTGGAACTGTGCCAGGGAGCAGGTGCAGGGCGTGCTGTTAGTCTCTACTTGGTTTTCTGTTTCAACACAATGTGGAAGTTTTTACTTTCAGAGTTATTTACAATGCACGTAATAAGTGTATAGCAAGAGAGGTGAAACCTCATTAGCACATCTGGTATGAGAGTGATTCTCAAAGTGTGGTTAGCAGTACGTTTCTATGTACTTGAAGCCACTAATCTTTTTTTAATAGGTTTTTCAGTAGCACTTAACTTTTTTAAGCCTATACAAAAAGACGGAATCCTAAATTTAGCGTGTAAGACTCTGCCTTGTCCCAGCTCACTCTGTGGGGCCAGGAGTGCTTTGTTCCGAGCTGACGTCAGTTTCTCTCTCACGGCTCGGCTCGCAGATGCTGCTCTCCATTCATACTCTTCCTCAGCAGAGCTTGAAAAATAAATGTGCTAATCGTACTGCTGTGTGATGCGGCAGTTAATTTTTTTTCATTCTCTTTTTTTTAAGACTGAGATTTCCAGTAGATTATCCAGGTCATTGACAACAAAAACTTCAAAACGGCGTTCCAGAAATTCGGTGGAAGGTACGATAGAACATATATGTGGCTGAGAATATGGGCATTATTTTTTTTGCTTTCATCACAGTATCTAGTAGGAAAGAACTCATGTGGCTGGAAAACAGACCTGCTGTGTCCAGGAATGAACAGTGACTGTGTGGAAATAATGAAGATTTGTGTCTCCTATGCACGTGTGTGCACGTGTGTGCACCAGAGTAACCTCCCCTGGTGTTGTGAGCTCAGTGAACTCACACGCACATGTACACACGTGTGCTTTGCTGGAGAACTGTGTTGAGATCTGAAGGGTGTGACTGAATTTTTCATTTTCCAGAAATACTTCTGCTTCATTGGCTCTGTCCTTCACATTGGTAGGCTGAGTTTAAGGTTGAGGCAGGCTGGATGTGAAGAGCATATAGGCAGATGATGTTTGTGCCCTAAAAACCAGTGGATGTGGCTGTGAGTCCCAGTATGAGCTGAAGCCCACAGGCCTGGCCTGGGGTTTGCCCACAGACAGTTCTTCTAGATAGAGCAGCAAACAGAGCCAGAACGTCAGGCGAAGGCAGGGAAGGTGCTGCTGGAGGCCACTCAGTTGGAGGTTCCTCACCTTTAACTGGAGAATGAAGTTCCTGGGAATGAGCAGTAGTAGTTTCTGAAGAATGGTACCTTTCCTAAATTGTGAGGTAGTTGGGACTTTTCCTTTGGAAATGAAACCTAGGTGGTAAGTTCCGGTCTTTCACCAATAGGTGGCGAAGCTTCAGTGAACGTCTGTGTGCAGGAAGCCTTTTCTCTCTGGCGGGTGGTCGCTGTGGGTGGGGTCCCTGGAAGTGTGGTCACTGGCAGGAAGGGGCACAAGTGCTATGAGGTCTCAGCTGCCCCAGTGCCACTACTGGTGTCCTCTTCTGTACCTTCTCCAGGGTTTTAAAGATGTGTTGATTTTGGTGGATGAAAAACAAAATTTAATTACCAGTGAAGCTGCACGTTCCTCTCGGTGTATCAGTTTCCGCTGTCTCCTCTGCCTGCGCTGCCTGCACTCAGGAGGGCTCGCTTCACAGAGGGTTTCTTACATTTTTTCCCACTAATTATGTTTGCTCTGGTTTCTTATTTGCCTGAGTGTTAAATTTTTATGTACTTGAAGCCTCTAATCTTTTTTGGTAATTTGTTCAAAGATTGGAGAGATGAAGATTTGTATCTTATCCTACATTTTCACACTAGTCTGTTTATGGTATAAAGTGAGGCTCTGAATTTAGTTTTCCAGAATAATTCAGGGAGTGTTCCAAGAGCACTTGATAATTAGTCGTGCCCTTCCCTCCTGCTATTGCCCTTTGTAATCCGAGTCCGCTGTGTGTGTTATTCCCACTTCTCTGTTTTGCTACTGTTTTCCTATCATTGTTCTTTTCACAGAGTTTTAAGACATTTTATTTGCTTATTCTTCCAGATGAATTTTAAAATTACTTCAAGTCTCAAAGAATCTCATCTTCCATAGAACTAATGTCCTAGGATTTAATTGGACTTGCATTAAGTTTATGCATGCATTAGTTTGGGAAGATTGGATACTTCTAATTCCATGTTAGTAAACTGGTCCCTGCTTCCTGAGAAGGTGTGTGTGATGTGGTTGGGTTGTCACTTAGTCAAGGTGCTTGCTCCATAATGGGTTTTCTTTCTAGGGCAGCAGTTTTCAACCAACTGTATTAAAGGCTTGTGGCATTAGGAAGGTTGAGAACCACTGTTTTAGGGTGTTTTTTGGAAATGGTTGTCTTTTTTCTGTCATTGGTATGTGGGCGATTTATTGATTTTTGTTAACTGTAACTAGCTTTGCTCTTGAATTCAGTGGTTCTTCCATTGATTCTTCTGGGTTTTTAAACAGCAGTTGTATCATCTTTTTTAGTCACTCAGGATATTTGCATCTGTGTTTACTGGCGAGCTTGTGTTATAGGGTTCTTTTTGTGTGATCTTCAAGAGATTTATTATCAGAGATTTGCAGGCTTTGTGACTTGGCTTCACTGAGCTGTCAGCAACTCGGTGGACTTTGTCTCCCTCCTGCAAGCCAGGTACTGACCTTACCGTGGGTTCCCTGGCAAAGCTGGCACTCTGCCTGGACGTCCTGCCTTGCTTAGATGGGTTGGCATTTGGGCAAATGTCCAGTACCCAGGGGTGTGTGAGACACAGGACCTCTGTGTTCTGTTCAAGGGACATGTGAGGATATCAGGTTTGTTAAATATACTTCCACTTTTAAAGTCATTCTAGAATCTCTATCAAATGAAAAAAAACATTCTGTATAAGAATATAGTTTTTGCTTATTTTTAAGTAGCATATGTATAGCAGAGCTGATCACTTGGAGTGAGTACATTTTAATTTCATTTGTTTGTTAACGAGGCAGCATTACAAGTTAAGTTTAATACATATTTTCATTGTGCAATTTCACGTCAGGAAGAAGGGACTCTAGAGCCAGTGAACACACTCTTTCCTCTGAAAAAGAACATAACACTCCCTACTGTAAAAGTCAGAAGGAACACACCGTGAAGCAGCTCGGTAAGACTGAGCGAGCCCCAGCCGTGCCGTGTGTGAGTGTGTGCGAGGTGAAGTCTTCCCTGCCTGCTTCCTTGCCTCCTTGATCATTGAAGTGGTGGCCCTCGGTGGGGTGGTCAGTGTGGGTGGCTCTGCTTGCCCTGCGGCCAGAGCACCTCCTGGCCAGAGCAGAGAGGGGAAGAAGCACCTGTGGGCACTCCCAGTCAGGGCCCTTGCCAGCCACAGATGTTTCTACACTAGGTGATTACAGGCAGAAATTGTCCCTTTGAGCATTCCCTTTTTTTTTTTTTTTTGAGACAGGGTCTATCTTTGTGTCCCAGGCTAGAGTGTAGTAGTGCAGTTAGCTCAGTGCGGCCTCAAACTTTTAGCTCAAGTATCCTCCCACCTCAGCCTTCTAAATGGTTGGGACTATAAGTGCGTGCTAATACACCTGGATTTTTTTTTTTTTTTTTAATAGAAACAGGGTCTTGCTATCTTGCTCAGGCTGGTCTTGAATTCCAGGGCTGAAGCTATCCTTCCACCTTGGTGAGGCCACTGTGAGCCACTGTGCCCAGCTGAGCCTTCCTTTCCTTCTTGTGCAGACGCGTGTACTGAAGGACACACAGCAGCATGTGTGTGCGTGCTAGTGATGAGGCTTATCAAGGAAGATGAAGCCTGGAGAAGCAGGGTGAGGGCGTGGGCGGGGGCCTCTCTGATGGGGACGTGTGGATAGTGGGCTGATGAGGGTGAAGGAAGGCACACAGGTGTCCAGAACTTCTGAGCAGAGCCCTGGAGCTGGGGAAAGACTTGCCTGTGTGAGGGGTGAGTCTGGGGTGGAGAGAGGGGCAGTGACTGTAGGCAGGGCCCAGGGCTGCTGGGCCACATCAGTGTGTGTCTTACAGTGAGTGTGAGCAGGACACCTTGAAGCATGACAGAGGCAAGGTCTCACATTTTATAGGAAAAGAGTGAAGGCCAGAGAGCAGTGAGGAGGTTGTTGTGGCATCCAGATAATAGACAATGATGGCTTGGTCCAAAATACTAGTAGTGAGAGCAGATCGAGTTAATTGTGGTGATGGATTGGGTGTCATTTGTTAGAAAGGAGAGGAACCAAAGATAAGATCCATTCTGAGAGGGGCCCTGGAGCCCAGGTGGTGCCTTACTGAAAGGAAAGGCCTGGGGAGAAACTGGTTGGTGGAACGGGGTGGTGGGGTGGGGCGGGATTAGGAGTTCTGTGCTGGACACATTGAGTTTGAGATGTCTGTGACACAGCCAAGTAGAGGTGTCAAGTGGACAGCTGGATGTGGAGACCTAGAGATGAAGGGAAGGTTGGAGAAACTGATAGCAGACAGATATTGCTTACAGCTAAGGACTCTGTGAAAATCCAGGAGTATGTGCAGGTAAAGAGGGAACATCTGAACCCACAAGTGAAGAGAGGAGGAGGAGGATCTGGGCAAAGCAAAGAAGTGCAGCAGGCTGGAGGGAACCTTGGCGGGAAGGAGGCTCAGAGGAGAAGGGAAGTGCTGGGTGGGACACGGGGCGTCTTGCTCCGCTGGCTCTTCGTCACACAGAGGCTGAGAGTTGACATTTTGTTGACAAGGCAGTTCGTTGGGGACCCTGACATAAAGCCCTGTAAATCTCACCTAAAGCAGCCAAACACAAAAACCTGTACAATATTTTAATCTGTTGTTAACTATTTTATGTCAGGAAGGAAGGAGGATAATATTTCAGCTAAAATTTTATGCCCCATAGTATCTGGATTAAATAACGAACCAGATCAGGAAACTACAACTTCAGAAATAGGTAAGAAAAATATTCTTGTTAGTTTAAATTCCTCCCCACTTTAATACGAAGTAGTTATTTACATCTTAGTGTAGTTATTATTGTTTATTAGTCTAAGCACTTAAATATTCATCAGATTTTTTCACGACCTACTGAAGATTAGAAATGACTCAATGTTTTACTTTCTTTAATTTGTACGATACCTTTACTAACTCAGCTTTAAGTTAGTCTTTACATGCCTTTTAATATATAACTTATTTTTACATTTAAACAAAATGCTATGTTAATTTTGCAATTGGAATTTTACAAAATAATGTGGATGATTATATAGAGAAACTATTTTTTACATCTTCATCCTGCTCTGCTTTATTCTCTGAAGAAAATGCTCATGTGCTCGCTTCGGCAGCACACGCACTAGAAAGTGCTCAGGGTAACCCGTTTTTGGCAGGTTGTTGCGTTTCTTGCCAGCCCGCTGTGGTGTGCTGCAGCTGCTGTTCTGCTGATAGGATGGGGTAATCCGCAGTTAAATATCTGTGACTTCAGGCTAAATTCAGAAATGTTATGGCTGTAGTTCAGTGGTTAGGGTGTCAGCCGCATGCTCCGGGGCTCGTGTGTTCGAACGCAGCCTGGGGCTGCCAAATAAAAATAGGCGGCATTGTGGTGGGCGCCTGTAGTCCCTGTTAGTAGGGAGGCTGAGGCAAGAGAATTGCTTGAGCCCAAGAGTTTGAGGTTCCTGTGAGTGAGATGTGACACCACAACACTACCAAGGGTGACAAAGTGAGACTGTCTCAATTAAAAAAAAAAAAAAAAAAATTTTGGCATTGAGTTGCATTTTGGGAAAAATAGCGTAAATTTTGATTCTAGGGAAAGAAAATTTTTTTCTGGGCTCGACTTGCCTCACATCTGTCTGACTTTTGAAAATTCCGAAGCTGTAGCTGGAATAATGAGTCTGTGTGTGCGTGTTTCTTTCCCGTTTAGGACTTGTGTTTCTAGGAGGGGTATGTTTGCAATATTCCAGCCCATCACTGGCACAGCAGGTGCAGTGCGGAAAGTGGTCTGTGGTGATTTCGTTCCAAGTAGGGCAACTGCGTGGGATTTATCTAGGTCGTCAGCACTACAGGATGACCAGATAAAAGCGACTAACTGGAGCAGAATGATCTCTTTCCACTGTGGGCTTGCACGTTACAGTCCAGCCATGTCTTGGAGTATATTTCATCTTTGCAGGGGCTAGTCTCGTCTGTGGGTTTCCAGGCCCCTGCATCCTGCTCTGCGGGAGATCGCAGTGGGCAGTGGTGAAGCTTGCAGACTGCGGTTGGGCCCCACCTGTGTAGTGAGGACGCCAGGTGTGACACCAGTGGGATGATGCCCTGTGGCCTCGAGCAAACTGCCTGGGTGGTTTCTGAACCACAGTTTCTTCCCTGTGTTCCAAGTGCATGGGATGATGTCTGCACAGTGGCCACTTGTCACAGGTGTGCTGTGCAGACATAATCGGCTTTGTTACAGGTCAGGCCAGTGTAACTGACCGCCCCAAATCAGGGTGCCACAAAGCTCAGTCTGGCTTGGTACAATGGATTTGAAATACATTGAAATCATTCTTTAGATACAGTGAGCACCTTGTAGATATTATGTACAGGTGTGAAAGTAATAAGAGTTCAGTTGTTAAGTGTAAACTGTACACATTGTTTCTCAGCTGAGGTTTTTAGAGACATTGGCGTGAAACCAGATGCCACCTGTGAGTCTCCAGCAAGTACCATCCCTGGGTTCTGGTGGTAGGGTTAGAAACTGTGACCAGAGTAGGTCAGGGCTCAGGAGTGACTCCTGTCCCTCTCCCCTCCCCCAAGGCCCCCTTTCTTTGAGTCCTGCCACTGCACAAGCCGCAAGTCCTGGATGACAGCCACACGTTTTCTTGCACTCAGCATTTGTCACTGGTTGTTTATAGTTCCTTTGTTTCTTCTGGGGAGTGTGATCTCCACACCACTGGCCTTGGTCTAGTTAATGAGCTGTTCCTCACAACACCTTTCATTCTTAGTGCTTCAGACAAAACCCACATTTGCAAAGAGCCCACTGCCCTGGGCCCCATCGGCACTGCCCTCTCAGGGTCGTCATAAGAAAATCTGTAGGGTTTGTGTGGATTAAAGAGTTGAACAAGCCGTTTGTCCATTTCTTTTTCAAAATGTGAAAGTATACCTTCCCACATTCCACATTGTTTACAATTAATTGCTTGACAATTCCAACTTTTGCTAGAACATTAAACCATCTGTTTATTTTGTTCAGTTTCTCTCATTTCATTTTTGCTTTGTTATTTAAACATTTTTATTATGAAAAATACAGAAAAGTAGAAAGAATAGTACAATTAATATCCATATACTGCTCGGTTTTCAGCAGTTCTAACTTTTTGTCATATTTGCTTCATCTAGTTCAAAGAGTGTTAAAAACCTTCTAACTCTTTCTAAATAATTCAGCATACAGCTTAAAATAAAAGACATTCTCCTATGTAGTCACAAAATGATGACTGAACTAAAGCTGAATTATAAATTCCTAATAGCATGTAAAACCCATGTTGTATTTTTTTTCTTCTAATTTTTTTGCAGTTTTTGGCCAGGGCTGGGTTTAAACCCACCACCTCTGGCATATGGAGCCAGAGCCCTACTTCTTTGAGCCACAGGTGCCACCCACCCATGTTGTATTTTGATTGTCCCAAAAGTGTTTTTTACTAAAAAAAAAAAAAACACTGGTTATTGGATCACATTAAACATGTACCAGTTTTGTAGCTGAAATTTGCATAGAGCACGAGAGAATGGCGGGCTGCTTCAGTGGTATCTGGGCTACACATCTGAGGAGTGAGCTTCCTGCTACTGTGTTTCCCTGAAAATAAGACACTGTTTTATATTTATTTTTTCTTAAGAAGACACACTAGGGCTTATTTTCAGGGGATGTCTTCCTCTCTGTGCCGAAATGCATGGTGTGGCTATGCAGATACACTGCATAGCCATGTCCATCACTAGGTCTTATTATTAGGGTAGAGCTTATATTTAACAAATACATAGAAATCCTGCTAGGGCTTATTCTTTGAGTAGGTCTTATTTTCAGGGAAACACGTAATGACTGAGAACCGTCCTCCCAGTCAGGGCAGCGCTCCTGGCTTTACACACATTCTGCAGCTGGCAGCTCAGAAAGGGCAGAAAGCCTACTCCGAGCATATGGGGTGGTGAGCGGAAGTGCTGGTATTTGACCTTGGAAAGTCTTGAGCCAGGAGTCACATTCTGACCTACAAGGTTCACTGGGTACCAGATAGTTCCAGAGAACAGATTGCACTAATGATTTGATTTTTTTGCCAGTTCATAATAATTTTAGTTTTTTTTAAAGACTTGTTTGATAAGCTGGTTAGTTTGCCCTCTGTGATTAAGAACCAATTGTACAGTGTAGTGCTGTGAATACGTGGTTTGCTTTTATATTCTATTGTGTGAACTTGGGGTTTAGTATAGCCTATTTAAGAATAACACTGGAACTTTGAAAAGATAAAAGTGTGCAAATATCATTGGTCTACTTGAACTGCAGGAAGAAGATATTGCAATTGCAATTTATTGTGATGGTCAGCTTTGTAAAGTATAGAAAATGTTTGTGACACTTTCAAATTGAATATAAAAACCTAAAATTATTAGGTAGTTTTCTACTAAAGTCAAGAATCTATAATTGCCATGCTTACATTTGTTTTTAGATTTTTTTTAAAAAAGAACTTAATATTTCAGGGTGATGCCCATAGCTCAGCGGGTAGGTTGCTGGCCGCATACACCCAGGCTGGTGGGTTTGAACTCAGCCCGGGCCAGCTAAACAACAATGACAACGGCAACAAAAAAATAGCCGGGTGTTGTGGTGGGTGCCTGTAGTCCCAGCTACTTGGGAGGCTGATGCAAGAGAAATGCTTAAGCCCAAGAGTTGGAGGTTGCTGTGAGCTGTGATGCCACGGCACTCTACCCAGGGTGACAGCTTGAGACTGTGTCTCAAAAAAAAAAACATAAATAACCATTTGCACCGGACTAAGTCAGCATCACTTTTATAGATTGAAAACATTTCCTTACAAAACTATGTCATTTATTTTATGTAGTTCTGTTACAAAAATAAATCAGTTATTTGATAGTTAATGATAGATTAAGAAGTAAGATATTTTGGCTTGGTGCCCATAGCTCAGTGACTAGGGTGCCAGCCACATATACCAAGGCTGGCGGGTTGGAGCCTGACCCGGGCCTGCTAAACAACGACAGTGGCAACCAAAAATAGCTGGGCACTGTGGCAGCCACCTGTAGTCCCAGCTACTTTGGAGGCTGAGGCAGGAGAATTGATTAAGCACAAGAGTTTGAGGTTGCTGTGAGCTGGATTGCACGGTGCTCTACCCAGGGCAACACAGTGAGACTATGTCTCAAAAAGAAAAAAGAAATAAGGTATTTCTTCAAATATTTTTAAGAAATTTTAAGATTGTGTTTCAGGAAAGGGAATATTTTTCTAATTTTATTTTTGTCTCCCAGCTTCTTTTTGGAGACTGATAGGTCCTTTGAGGATGTATTTGCTCTGGGTCCTACTAGAATTCAAAGCCTGTTCCTCTAGCCCCTCCCCACTCTTCTTTGTTTATAGTAGGGAAACTATTTTATTTCTCAGGTATTTGATTTTTTTTTCTATTTTCATGAGCTTTGGAAGTCAGCTGGAATCAGCGGATGAGTGTTTGGGAGTGTGGGGAAGTGAGCTAATTAGGCTTTCTGGCCTGAAGGCCACCAGGCTCGGCAGCATCCCCTTCGCCCAGTAGGAAGTCCTCCCTGATTGTTCTGAGTAACCCTGATTAAGCTCTCGTATCTTAAGTAATGGTCAGTAGTGCTTAATTCCGAGCCAGTGTTGTTCTGGGTGCTGTGTAAGGCCCCGAGGTTTTCTGCCCGCATGGGCTTCTCCGGAGAGCACTTCCTGCTGGAGAAAGCTGCTTGTGCTCCCTGGGTGAAGAGGGCGTCCTAGCTCTTCTCTCTGGCTGCCACAGCTGATAAAGGGCACGTCACAGCAGCTTTGGGCTCCTTGGTTTTTCTCTGAATCCTTTGTGAACCTCCTCAGCTTTAGCCACTGGCACTACAGTTGCACCATGATGGGGCTTTGTCCCAGGCCAGCACAGAGCCTTCTGTACCCTGGAGGGTAATGGAGGGGTGGCTGCCACAAGTATGTGGCTCATCTGTTGTCCCCCTGGGTATCCCCCCAGGGGTGGCCCCATGTGGGTGAGACATTACTACCAGTTGAAAGGGTCCCCAAGCCATGGGAGAGGCCTTTGAGAAGAAAAACGTGTGCGCATCTGTGGGAACCGGGGGCTGGCTGTTTCTTATGGTTCTGTGAGTGGAGACCGAGGCCGCTTGTGTCCGGGAGCTCCTGGACCAGCTGGAGGCAGAGTGCAGCAGTGTAGGGCCTCGGAGGAGACAAAGTGGCTGCTTGAGGGATGGCAGTGTGACTCCTGGTGCAGGGCATTGGGGGAAATGAAAGGGTTCCTGGAGGAGGTGTGGCAGTGTGACCCTGGATCAGTTGGACTGTCCTGTGGTAGTGGCAGTAGACTACTCAGAAGAGAGTGACCCCTGCCTAGGGCACAGCCAATGGTAACATAAAAGGTAAAAAGGTAACAACCAAGGGCCCCAGGAGGGCAGGCAGCTGCACCCCATAAGTGACTGAATACCCCACCTTCAGACAGAGCTGGTGGAACTGGGAAACCGTTTAGGCTGCTGGGGTGTTTATGGGCTCTGGGGGTGGAGGCCATTGTCCTGGTTGCCCTAGAGATGGAGAAATCAGCCTCTGTCATGACGCACCTGTCCTGGTGCAGCACTTGCAGAGTGTCACAGCTCTGGCCACGGTGCCCACTCCTGCTGGACGGGATCCTGGGCAGTCTGTGCCACGTGCACTGATGCTGGGGACCTGCCAGGTCCTGCTGGTCGCTGCAGTCCTGTTGGGCACTGTACATGTGGAATGATGCCGTGTTTAATTTGGAGGTCTGAGGGCCGATGATGAAGGCTTGACAGCTGGTATGGGGGATACCTCGCTGCAGAACATGCCCTCCGCCCTGTCGGAGGTGGCAATGTTGGCACTCTGGTTGGGCAACCAGTAAATGAAGAAACTAACAGTGTAGCTGACCTAGGGGAGGCAGGGCCATACACAGAGAAGGGATTTCGGGCCACTAGTGAGACAATGTGACGGTGTGGGAAAGCCACGGACCCAGTGATGGTCACACGCACTCAGGAGTGGGCAGCCTCTCCAGCAGGGGCTGAATGATGGAAAACTGATGGGAACCCCAACACCTGCTGTTAGAATTGTGGCAACAGCTCAGTCCAGAGCAGTGGTTCCGCTCCTGAAATGACAGAGGCAGAATCAAGGAAGGCTAAGGGGCCCAGGTGTGCTGGCCATTCCTCCACGAGATTTCCTTCTGGAAGAGGAAAGGGCAGAGGGAGCACCAACCCAGGGCAAAAAGGCATCAGGGCCTCCCAACCAGGGCAAACTCTGAACTCTTCAGGAGCAGGTGGAGAACGCCCAAATACTCCAGTGGTGCATCTGCAGCAGGAAAACATCCCGAGGATGCCTTGGGTCAGGCCACCAGTCAGGTGGAGGGCGGGCAGACTGCAGAGTTGGCCAGGCAAGGAGCTGGTGAAGTCTGAGGCTGCATGGTAGGAGGAACAGCAGCAGAAGGTTCTGGAAGCCGAGGCAGCCTTAGAGAAGCATGTCCTGCAGCTGCAGGTGGCTCCCAAGGAGAGTGGGAGGTCCTGTGGAAGCCCTGGATGCAGTCAGCTGGGATCCCTGCCACACAAAGACTGCTGTGCCAGCCTCTGGGCATAGGGCCCAGGGGCAGCAGCAGCAGGTGGCTGAGCTGCACAGCAAGTCACAGTCCTCCAAAGTGGAAGTGAGACATGAGGGGCTGAGAATGGCTCACAGCGGCAGGGTGGGGAGCTCCCAGCTCAGGGAGAGACTAAGCCAGGCGTCCTCAAACTATGGCCCGTGGGCCACATGCGGCCTGCCCGAGGACATTTGTCTGGTCTGCGGGTGTTTTTGCCACCACTGCCTGTCCTGCTTAGCAGCCAACTTGTCCTGGGGCCCGCAGTCCAGCCCTCCAGCGGTCTGAGGGACAGTGAACTGGCCCCCTATTTAAAAAGTTTGAGGACCCCTTCTCTAATCCATCGAGGCCCTTCTGGAGGCAGGTGGGCTCCGAACACCCAGGCCAGCCAAGCAGGGACTGACCAGTAGCAGACCCTCCTCAAGGAACTGGAGTCCCAGCTTGTCATGTCTGGAGAAAGAGGCCACCGAGCTCCGGGAGGCCGTGGAGCAGCAGAGAGTGGAGCTCAGTGACCTCCGAGAGCACTGGAAGGTCATGGAGGTGCTGGCCACTGCTGAGCCTGCAGGCAAGGAGAAACTGCTCCGGGGTCATAGAGGAGCCGGGGGAGCAGCCCCGTCCGACCAAGGCACAGACCAGGGAGACCCTGCTTACTCTTCTCCCACAGCTCTCGATGGTCCTCCCGGCAGTGGAAAGTTTCACTGCCATAGCCCCTGTGATTGTCCATACCACATGCCCTGTTTTGGGTTGAATATGGGACTGGATCACTGAGCCGTGCAGTAGCCCAGCACAGATGGCGGAGCGGGGGTGGGGGCGTTTTTACAGCAGCACAACCTGTCATGGGCTGAGTTACAGGAAGTATGGGGTCCCTGGACTTGCAAGAATGCTGGGGCGCAGAGCACTCAGGCCACTGACGGTGAACTAAGCTAATCCTGTTGAGGGGCGTGCCCTGCTCCTGAGGTCATGTCCCACCTGATGGGGGGCAGTGGCCTTCCACCCGCCAACAGAAACGATTTGGTGTGAAGCAGGGCAGGACAAAGCAGGGGGCTGAGTTCCGAGCAGTGTGGCCACAAGTGATTTGTACAGACTGGTGGGCTGTCTGTCGGGGTTGACCCTGTGGATAGCCACCTGGCACTTAAACCACTGGTGGTTATGCACAGGCTTGTGTGGGGCCAGGCCATGTGGCCAGAGCTGTGGGAGCTGGACAGCAGAACCAGGTGAGGGAGCATGCCTGGTGAGGAGATGCGCCACTAGCCCATCCAGGCAGTGATGGAGCAGACTCCCTGGTGGTGAGAGACTCCCGGCGGGACACTGACAGTGGCTACTTTGCTGTCTCCCACATGCTGGACAGAAATATATGGCCCACAAGCCTTGCTATGGTTTGTGCTAGTGTATGCTGTTGTGGTATAAGGATACGTTGTTCCACACTCCTTGCACAGGGTCCCTTAGGCGAGAAGCCCTAAAGGGGTAGAGTGGGGAAGATGAGTCATCAGGCTTTGTTGCATGAAGGCCACGAGGTGCCGGATTGTTTTGTGTAAAGGTGCCGGGTTATCTTAAGTACTGGTCATTGTGCTGAATTTGGAGCCAAGGTGGTTCTGGCCCCTGTGTAAGGCCCCAAGGCTTTCCGCCTGTGTTCCTGCTCTTGTCTGTCCAAATCCCATGCGAACCTCTTTGGCCTCACCCTTTGGCACTACCAGGAGTTTTCAATGTCTTGAACTGCTTTGTGTCAGAAATATTTTTCTTTCCTTTTGCTTTTCCTGAAATAGCCCCCTACTTGCCTCTTAGGTCCTGACCTGGCTGTGGTAGGGCAGCAGGTGGAGGCTGGCAGTGTGAGGGTGGTTCCAGAAACTGGTGGTGGGAGGCCCCACGCTTCCTCCTGGGCTGAGACACCCCACTCCTGCTCTCAGTCTGGGGCAGCCCCTTCCTCTCACCTAATCCCAGAGCCACTGTGGGGAGGGTACGTCCTAGACGTGTTTTCTGAAAGTTGCTTTTGGCCAGTCCCTGGTAAACGTGCAGCGTAGGGAGATGTGTAAGTGTGCGCTGTGAGTGACACCGTTGATCACCAGCCCTTCAGTGCACAGTCCTAATGACCAATCTTAAACTGTTTTATGTCAGGAACAAAAGAAGCTAACACTAACTCAGCTAGTATTTCAGATGATAATTCAACTAGCCTGTGGCGTGAGAATATTGAGCCAGACCCAGCAGTGAAGCAGAAAGGTAAGAATGATCCCTTTTCACCCCTCTCCTCAGGAGGAGCTTGAACGCCCCAGAGTGACTCTGGTGTCAGAGGGACACGGCCCAGAGCCCAAGAGTTTCCCCTTAGGTCTGACTGTGGCAAGTGACTCACTTCTGCAGAGTCTCTCTTGACCTCATGAGACTCCCTCCTGTGTGCCCAGTGTGCTTCTTGAGCAAGATTAAAGTGCCCACAAGCCAAGCAGCGCACCCCCAGACCTCGTGCTCAGGGAGGACTTTTGAACAGCCCCAAATGCTGTTGCTATTGTGGTTCTTTCTGTATTGAGTATCAGGTTGTACCTCTGAGATTCTGCTTTCAGCATGATTTTACTTAGCACTGAAGTTCTGGGGAAGTATGCGCTTAGCACTTAGGGTACCCGGCTCATTCCGGACCTGGAGGGGGCACCTGCGTCAGGGAACCCCCACAGGGTTCAGGGGGGCTGTGCAGCTGGGCTGGGATGTGGCATGGTCAGGCAAGGCAGGGTGTGCGTCGGGATGCATCCTACTGTCTGCACACAGTTGAGATGAGGCTGCAAAGATAAAATGAGACCGTTTGACTCAGGTGGACTGGATCTTGGGTGGCCTGGGAGTGGCGAGGGTGGCTAGCGAGAGCCTACTGGGCAGAGCAATGGCATAAACGAAGGCCCTAGGTGGGACATGCTCACCAGACCATCTCGCTTGGCACGGTGGAAGTGTCCAGAGCCTGGGCAGTTCTTGCTAGGCCTCCTGTGACCCACGAGGGAGTTTGGCCTTTATTGTAAGAGCAGAAGGAGGCTAATGATATTTTTAAGAGGAGTGGCATGATCATATATGGATTTTGAAGAGAGCAGCCAGGCTGATTAAGGAGACTTGCAGAACAGTCCAGAGAAGAGGGGAGCTTGGCTTGGGCTGTGGTGTGGCCAGGAATAGAGAGAGGGATTCTAGGGCTACTGGATGTGCCCAAGGACCAGGCTGAGAGCTTAGGGACAGGCCTGGACCAGAGAGAAAAGGTGGGTGAGGGAGGTGCATGGATGATGGTGGAGCCCGATGGGGCGAGGTCGCCTGGGCAGTGACCCTGTGATTGCAGAAGGTGGAGCATTGATACTGGGGAAGCAGGGGAGGATGGAGTCGGCTGCATGGAGGTTCCCTTGGGAATCCAAGGATCAGACCCATGAAAAGGTGCGGTTACTGTGCTCACTTACCCTCTGGGTACTGGCCTCATGATTTACTGGCCCTACCTCAGTAACCTTTCAGATCTGTCTCTGACACCCCAAGGAAGCCCCAGTGGCATGAGTTTTAAAGAAAAATCTGGGGTGTAAAGTTAAGGGCCTAGGTCAGCTGCCTGGCCTCTGGTCTCTCTCTAAGTACTGTCTGGGCTATGTCAACTCGAGAGGGTCTGCTGCTGCCTGCACTTGGTCCCTGACAGCCTTGCCCCTGCCAGGATGGAGCCAGGTCACCCTGCAGTTGTCCCAAAGCAGTTTCCTGGGTCTCCCTCTGACTGCTGTGTGCAACCTCAGGCCACAGCAGGACATGCTGCTGCTTCTCATGCGCCTTCTAGTGGTGCTGTCTGGAACTGTTCCAGGCCCCTCAAACTGCTCTCCCCTTCAGGCCCATCCTCTGCTCTGTCACTCTGTGGGGTGTGATCTCTGGAGGCAGCAGGCTCTGCCCTCAGAGCTGCCCACCTTAGAACAGCACTTACGCAGCGCTCTGGGGGATCACAGAAAGTCCCCTGTACGTAGACAGCCAGAAGGTCTGAGGGTGCTTTTTACTGTGTGGATCCCCACAGCCTAGGCAGTAGGACCATCCTTGTCTGGGTGGGGCTGTGCCCAGCCACCTCGCCCCCTGTAGTGTCCTTGGCTTTTCTGCAGATGGTTTCACACATCACGGAAGCATGAAACAAAGATTACCCACTCAGGGTTGAGTCCACCCAACTCTTACAGTGCCATTGCTTATTTACTTGTGACTGCTTAGGTCAGGTGTGTCCTCAAAACACAGCACTTGAAGGATCGGTGCAAGTGTAGAGGTGTTCCTGTGTTGAGCTGGGAGGTTTTCTTCTGCTTTGAGGAGCTGATTACTTCTATGAGATGGGCTCGAGTTTGGTTTCACCTCATGTCTGAAAACAGCCCGACGTTTGGTGTGCCAGGCGCAGACTGGCAGGTGCTTGCACATTCAGAAGGCCTTTCCCTGGTTTCCTGGCCTCATCACTTTTTGTCTGGTGTTTAATTCATCTCTGATACACTTTCCTCATGTCCCTGTTTCTTTTTTTATGTAATAACATTTCATGATTCATGGTTTTATTTGTTCCTTGTTTTTCTATTTTTGAAAATAAAATGCTAGTAGGAAATTAGAAAAAGGCTATGACGAAGCGACACAGACACCCAACATTATTTATGGTGTGGTTTTCTCTAATGCTGTTCTGATTATTTAGTGTACTGAAGGTTACGTAGACAAGAGTTTATTTTCTCATGTGCTTTTTTGAAACTTTTTTAGGTGACTCCACCAGTGATGCAGGTAAGGAATGGCTTTAGTGAACGTTTGGTATAAATCGTGTACGTGTGTGTAACTATAAGCATGTACTCTTACAAACTGCATGAGGGAAGTACTTTGTGGAAATGAATTTTAACTATCCCAATTTAATTTGAGATTTAATTTGTTTCAAGTTTCAAATGAATACATTCCAGTATTTTTTCTGAATATTAAATGGCACTTTCAGTATTCAAATTTTGATTTATTTTTACTTTTTTCTGAAGTGTAGTTTTCTTTTACTTTAAACAGGGGAGTAAATTTAATTGTTTTAACCTGGGCTTATTTACTGATTAATTTTTTTATCAAAATGAAGAAAACTTTATTCAGATAATAAAATAGGGTACATCCCTGAGGTAGAAAAATTTTTAAATGCAAAAAATATGAAGACAGTAAGAACGCCCTGGTAATTCCACGGTCATGACGTGCATGTTCTTATCTACCATATGTGCGTATGTGACTTCTGACAGGTCACTCTACCGGACTGCTAAGTGTTAAAGTGAGATGGTCTTGCACAGAGGGGTCTAGCATGGGACCACCCGTGGGTACCGTTGTGTGTCGCTGTTATCAGTGGTGCTGGGCAAGCATCTTGACATGTGTATTTTATTTCCTTTAAGTTACATGCTGAGTTGATTGACCTGTCTTTTGGATTTTCTGAAGTAGTTGAACCAGTTTTCATTTCCTCAAATTGAGATGTCAAAAATCTGTTCTATTTATTTTGATATGTTGGTTTGAGGAAATGCAGCTCGTTTGTATTTGAGTTATTTGATTATTGTCTTTTCAAATACTTGTTTGTGTTTCCTCTTTGTGAATTGCTGATCGAATTGTCCTCATTTAGAAGGAGAAGTTGGACCTCCCGGTCGAGAGAAGCCTGAGGTGCCGGAGGACTCAGAAATCCCCAATGAGCTTTCATCCAGCGTCAGGTCTGTGTGCTTCTGACCAGGACACTGCTGGGCCGTATCTCTGTTCACTTAGGGCTTGAGCTCATGTGTGAGAGTGACTCGTGTGAAGAAAGTGAAGGCCATTTATATGACCTTTCCTTACCTGAGTTCTGTAGCTCTATGTCGACTATTTTAGAGATTTAGGAAAATCTATATTGTGGCTCAATTATGTCATGTTTTGATTAATGATAGTTATGCTGTTTTTTTGGCACCTTGAAATTACTGAACATACGAGCATCAGAGATGCAGGTTGATGGGATGTCCCTATGTGTCTGCTAGCGCTGTGATGGCCTGGGAATTAGTGTCAACATTAACCTGGGTTTTCTTTCCCCACTTTGAAATGTGTAAGTGTTCCGTATCTCTTTTGTTCTTCCCATATTTGGGTTTAGAAGAATACCCCGGCCTGGGAGTGCCAGACCAGCTCCTCCTCGAGTCAAACGACAAGAAAGCATGGAAGCATTGCCAGTGGATAGGTAAGGCTGGCTCTGGCCACAGTGTGCTCTGCAGCATGGGGGCCAGTGGGACAGGGGAGCACCGGTGCCTCTGCTGGGAGATGAGGTCGGGGATGCAACTGACAGTGCTGGGAGAATTTGTTGTTGAGGACACAGGCGAAGGCAGGGCCTCCCTCCAAACCATAGAACAACAAACATTTAAGATGAATGAAAGAGACATTTATGTATGTATAAAACTAAATCTTAAAATATATGGGACGATGTTGGGCTATTTTTACCTAATCTCTAGATAGAAGCCTCTCTAAGCATAAAAACAATGAAAAAAAGGTTTGAATGCTTAATTGCCCCCAAATTAATGAACGGTTGTCAAGTTACAAGCAATATAAAGATAAGCACCAGGCAGGCTCAGCGTGTTTCAGAGAAGAGGTGGGAACTGAAGAGCGAGACTGTGGGGCATTTGTGCAGAGAAGCAAAGGGTGAGACCCGGCCAGTGGGAAAGGTGGTGTCAGCAGAATTACTACTTTTTATTTTTAAGGTAGAAGAAACCACACCTGTTTTCTGATGCTGGGAATGACTTGTGGAGAGGGGTGATGGATGTAAGACGTGGATGGTGGAGTGGAGTGCTCTGTGTGTGGGGTCGGGGATGCTCGGAGTTGCGTGCCGTGCAGGTTCCTATGGCGCTTTCCTTGTGAGCTGACAGTGGGTCGGGGAGGAGCAGGAGGTCAGGAGAGAGGACGTGTGGAGCTGGTCTGCATGAGAGTGGGCCAGTGAACACATGGGGTGGACGTTTTCATCTAGAGGTGACACCTCCCTACCCCAGGGATACAGGGCCATGTCTGGAAACATTTTTTAGTGTGATAATTGGGGGGGGAGGGTGGAGAGAAGGTTTTGACATCTAGTTGGGGGGTTGGGGTCAGAGCTTCCAGTGCAGTGCCCAGGACACCACCCCACCAAGGATGAGGGGACCCCATACCCACAGAGCTGGGGTGCAGGACCTGGCTGAGGGAAGTAGAGCTTGACCGTGGGGCAGCAAGAGGCACATGTAGGCCTAAAGAGGGGACTTCAGAGTGCCCCTGGCCCTTGTCCTGCAGCTATGGTCAGCCACACATGTAGGCATAGCTGTTGCAGAGTTGGGTTCAACAGGGCTGGGGTTGTGCCAAGTAGGTGTCCTCAGCGGAGGAGAGTTGGAATGTGCTGGAGAGCCATGGCCAGGATGGATGGTGGGATTTCTGCTGGTGAGGGGATATGAAAAGCCCTTGGATTAAGAGGCTGGAGGTACTGCTGAGGTCAAAGGATCACTGGAGTCAGGTCCTAGGGTCACGGGATGGAAAAATGGGGGTGGTAGTCAGAGTGGGGGTGTGTGCTTGGATTTGAGTTTAGGAGTTTGTAGTTAGGGCCCCCAGGAGTGCGTGGCAGGTGATGGAGGTGGAGTCACTGCAGGAGAGCTCAAGGACCTGAGGCCTGGGTTTGGACAGGACCACTTGGTACTGGAAGTCACACGGCTTAAGGTAGGAGCAGCATTGCTGAGAGTGATGGCAGGGTTGTCAGCTCACGGCAGCAGGACAGGGTCGAGGGCAGGGGTGTGGCAACATGACAATGTTGGCAGCTTGCAGGGAGAATGATGTAGAAGCCACAGTTGGTCAGCACAAGGAAATACTGGGCCTGTGGCTGGAGGCCAGTGGGGGTGGGGGAGCCAGCGCAGCTGAAGGTTGCAGGAGCAGCTACCTGGGGCAGGGTGAAGGTGGAGCGTATGGTGGGGAGCTGTTCAGAGTGTTGAAGAGCTGGGGGGACTGGAGCCTAGAGCTTCCTGTGATAGTGATTGAAGCTGGCAGTAGGGATGAGGTGAGGTCTGTGGGTGCCGCTGGGGGTGCTGAGGATGTGTGGGGAGGTGGTCTTATTTCAAGAGTTTGTTCCGAGTGTGTGGATTCCCTCTGAACCTGTGTGTTGTACTGGAGTAAGGGAAAGGTTTGCTGTGTACAAACGTTTGTGCATATGTGCTGTAGTGTGATTGGTGGAGGGCAGAGGTCAATTGGGTTGAAGCACGGTTGTGTAAGTTGTGTAGGGACAAGGGCAGGAGTAGCTGACAAGAAGTCCTTAAGAGTATTGGGTCTGGGTCTGGGGCTGAAGCCCAGTGAGGTAGGAATGACTCCTGGGGCACTGATGGCAGTCTGGGTGGGGAGGCTGTAGATAGGACAGTCCCAGCAGGGGCCTCTGGAGGGCACAAGGGAGCCCTTGGATGAGGGTGGTCACCAGGGAGGACAGGTCCGAGCTGAGGGGCCTGCCTGTTGGATGTTGACTCACCGAGCGTGATGGCAGGTCCTGGGTGCAGTGGGAGCATATGTGGGGTGCCGGGCAGGGCACAGGGCAGCAGCTGAGACTAGGTGTCAAATGAGGGGTCCTCCAGCTGGCCGTGTGTACCCCTGCACTGAGGTTTGTGACTTGGGAGGGAAGGCCCCTCCAGGTGGAGGGTGGCAGGCGAAGGGCTGACCTCACAGAGAACTGGAGTCAGCAGAGGAGGCCTGAGACCTTTGTTAACCAGGGCACAGCAGGTGGGGGGTGGTGGCTGCGTGTGGACCAAGAGATCTAGCTGGCACAGAGAGGCCGGGTGCAGGCCAGGCTCACGGGAACCTGGGCAAGGGCTTCGCCCAGGGCGTTGTCCTCACAGTCCCTCTCAGCACAGCTTGTGTTTGGTGACGCTGTTCTGGAGGTAGCTCGTGGGAACGTCCCTCTTGCGCTCCACAGTTCCAGCTAATGAAAACGTCCTGCTGATGGAGCGTTTCTAACTTAATCTAATTTCTTTTTATTTAGGACAGGAAGTGGTAAAACTGTCTCAAACGTGATTATAGATTCACAGAATTCCGACAATGAAGAAGATGATCAGTTTGTGGTGGAAGCTGACCCCCAGCTCTCCGAAATGTCAGAAATTGAAATGGTTGGTAACTGAAACAGGATGTTTAATTATATTTCACTTACATTGGAACTAAGACTCTAGCTTTTGGGTTTATGTAGACAAAAATTCCCTCTTTTCAGTCAGTTTCGTACCTTTAATTTTGTGGTTCCTTTTTTGAGATCTATGAAAGCCTGATTTGGGGGCGTTAACAAGCCTAAATGTTCCTTTTCTCCCCTCCACCCCCCACCCTAACCCGTGCAGGCACCTACGGTGGAATTAGAAGAGGAGGAGAAGCATGGTGAGTGCTGGGCGGGAGTGTGCTCCGGGGTGTGCGGCTTCCCAGTGCCAGTGGCCTCACGTGCAGAGTCCCAGGTCACAGTAGCAGCAGGCACCATGCAGTACCCTGCAGGCGGGGGTTCCTCCCGCTCGTCCTCAGGACTGGGAGGGCACCTGGGGCGCTGGAAATTCACTGTGAGCTGTCACACACATGACTTTTCCTAACCGTATGATCACATGGCAGAAGTAGGTGACCTTAGGTAAGATCCTTCCCAGTCTCCTTCCACTCTGTGGTTCTGTCTGTTCTCTCCCAGGCACAGGGGTTTCTGTCCTCTCAAACACTGGCTGAGTGAAGAGCCTGGTGCGCTCCCCAGGCCCCCCACAGCTTATCTTGCCCTACTGAGCCTGCCCCTGTGTGACCCCTACCCCCAGACAACTTTCAAATCCTGAGGATGACGTTTGTTCTGGAAATATACTGTATATGTACATCTGTGTCTCTAAAACACGAGGGCTTTTTTTTTTTTTTTGAGACAGAGCCTCAAGCTATCCCCCTGGGTAGAGTGCTGTGGCATCACAGCTCACAGCAACCTCCAACTCCTGGGCTCAAGCGAGTCTCCTGCCTCTGCCTCCCAAGTAGCTGGGACCACAGGCACCCGCCACAATGCCCAGCTATTTTTCGTTGCAGCCGTCATTGTTGTTTGGCAGCCCCAGGCTGGATTTGAACTCACCAGCTCAGGTGTATGTGGCTGGCGCCTTAGCCATTTGAACCACAGGCACTGAGCCACGAGGGCTCTTTTTTAACAAAAATCCTACAATTCCTTTGTTGTACAGAGAAGAACTTAATTTCTTAATATCATAAAATGTCTGGTTTTTCCAGTTGTGTTGTATATTTTTTCTAGTTTGAGTCAGGATCCATGTGAGGTCCCCGCATAGCAGTTGATTGATCTCTGGGGTCTCCTGTAACTGTCACCCTGCCCTCCTGTGATGTGTAGGGCAGAAGCTGGCTGCGTTGTCCTTCAGAGTCTCACAGCACCCTATGGAATGCTGCAAACTGTTCTAGGCTTGGTCAGACTCAGGAGTTTTCTTAGCAAGAATACCTTATAGGTGGTGTTGGCTCTTCATAACGTCTGCTTGACTCTTGGTTTGTGATGTTAGACTGGGTTTGTTTGTTTGTTCACTGAGGGTTGCAGGATGGATTTTTTTTTTTTCCTTTGAGACAGAGTCTCACTTTGTCACCCTCAGTAGAGTGCTGTGGCGTCACAGCTCACAGCAACCTCAAACTTTTGGGCTCAAGTGATCCTCTTGCCTCAGCCTCCTAAGTAGCTGGGACTATAGGCACCTGCCACAACACCTGGCTATATTTTTAGAGACGGGGGTCTTGCTCTTGCACAGGGTGGTCTTGAACCTGTGAGCTCAGGCAGTCCACCCACCTTGGCCTCCTGAGTGCTGGGATCACAGGCGTGGCTTCTAAGCCTGGCCGTGCAGGGTGGATTTCTAAGATGGATGATTCATTTCATTGCTTCTCAGTTTTTGTTTTTCTTTTCTGGTTTAAAGTGCCCAGTATTAGGGTAGTGGGAGCCTGTTCTAGTTACCTGCTGGGAGCTGTTTGACACATCCCAGTAGACTTTGTAGCCTCCTCATTTTCCGATAGGACAAGATGGGTCAGGCACACTTTGCACATGTCCTGACCCAGGTCTGCCCATTTCTCCAAGAATCTTGGCTTCTGTTTGCTTCTGGGTTGGTCCTTGTGTCTAGGTAGGTCCACTGCACAAAGCAGGAATATATGCTTTATAAACAAGAGTATATATCCTGAGTTCACACTGATATTTCCAATTTGGATTTAGGATTGCAGGGTTTTGCCTGTGTTCTTTGATTTTTCACATACATCTCTATCTCATGCCAAAAATTCCACCTGTCAGCGACATCAATTGTCTGTGTGCTTCATTCTACAACATGCACACACAGCAAGTTTAGAGCACCACCACTAGGCGTTAACAATGGGATCGCTGAAAGTAGTTCAGGATTTCTTTTTGGTAGGTCTGTTTGTGTTTTTACTGTTAGAGTATACATATAATCAATTATTCATGTCAAAGTGATGAAATCTCTATTAAATTTGGTTGCAAATTTGATATTAAATTTATGTCATTTTGCTTTAAATTTTTAGGCATTAAGGTTTTAAATTTTTTTATGTAAGGTACCCAATTTTAAGGTCAAATATACAAAACAAGGTCTAATCAGATGTGAAGATTTGATTCTTGTTGCTCTCCCTCCCCCGTAGGTACCAGTGTGTGCATGCGCCTGTGTGTGCATGCGTATCTGTGTGAGTGTATGTGTACGTGCGTGTGCATGCATGTGTACATGTATGCCTATGTGTGTACGTGTGTGCATGTGTGTGCCTGTGTGTGTGTATATGTGTGCCTGTGTGTACGTGTGTGCATGTGTGTGCCTGTGTGTGTGTACGTGTGTGCATGTGTGTGCCTGTGTGTGTGTACGTGTGTGCATGTGTGTGTCTGTGTGTACGTGTGTGCCTGTGTGTGTGCATGTGTGTGCCTGTGTGTGTGTACGTGTGTGCATACGTATTTCCCAGTGCCTGCACTTGTCTTTGCCTCACTTGCTTTCTCCAGCCTGACGGTACATTCTGCATTCACACCACAGCAGTGTAGAGGAGTCCTCACTCTTCACAGCTGCGTGGTCCTCCACCACTAGATATGCTATAATTCATTCAGTCAGTCCTACTGATGCATGCTTGGGTAAAACAGTATTTAAAGAACTTTTCGTATATTTACCCACATGAAAAAAATCGAATACTTGTGTCTTAGTGTAAAAAGTACTTGATATAACAGTTACGAATTGCTTCTGAATACTGTTTGTAGTAGTCACTTATATCTTTGGATGATCAGTAATCTACATGCCTCCTTGATCTTTGAAAATAGAAAAGAAAGTGTTTATTTTTTGTAGAGATGGGGTCTTTTGTGAAGACGGTTATGTTATCCAGGCTGGCGTTGAACTACAGGCCTCAGCCAATCCTCTTACCTTAGCTTCCCGAAGTGCTGGGATTATAGGCGTGAGCCACCAGGCCCAGCCAGAAAATAAATTTTAATTCTAAAGTTTTTTATTTTTCAAGAAGTTGATTTCCTTGAAACACTTAGAAATTTTACGATTTTCACCACCAGCTTTTGTATTGCTCTATTGTAGGCTGTCTTCTAACAAAGATTCCTTTAAGCTTCTTCAGTGTAGAAAGAGGGGAGGAGAGCTGAGCATCTTTTCTGCCTTCCTGTTCATTTAGAATAGCTTCATGGGGCAGAATATAAGGTTTTTAAAAAATGTATTCAGATTAATACGCGGGTACAAACAATTATGTCACATTGTTTTGCATTTGTGAAAGTCCAAGTTGTAGCTGGGCCCTTCACCCAGGAGGTGTGCCGTATACCCTTACATGGTGCCCATTAGCTGAGAGTCCTTCCCTCGGCCCTCCCCTGACTTGAGTTTAATTGTGGTTTTCTCTCATGTGGGGTGTGTAGTTCATCTAAGTAAACTTTTAATATAAAACCACTTATTTTCAAAAGGTGGACTTGTGAAAAAAATTTTGGAGACAAAGAAAGATTATGAAAAAATGCAGCAGTCATCCAAACCGGGAGAGAAGGTAAGGGAATGATTTCTGTAAACAGTGATATCTTGGTAATCTGTTTCACACATTTACTTTAAAAAGTTAGAAGCACCTTTCAAATGTTGTGACTATCAGTAATATCTGCTTACGTGTTTGAGTGCCATTCCTGCCCAGCCCTTCAGAGGATAGAGAGTGTGGGCCTTTCTCTGTGAGGCCGGCTTCTCTGCACCTGCATCCAGCCTGGCCCTGTGGGGCAGCAGCTTGCGTGGGGAGCACAGGAGCCAAGACCTGAAGATGCGTCTGCTCAGACTCTATGGCTCTCCCTTTCTGGCCTCCCCTGTCCCTTCCTCCAGTCCTGTTTGTAAAGTGGGGAGGCTGACCACTTGGCCCTGCTGATGGCAAACTTAGCTGGGGAAATTTTCAAGTCTGGGTTGTAAATATGTTGTACCCGAATCCTAGTGGTCCTCCCTGCAGACACATAACACGGTTTTGTTGGGACCTGGCCTCCCACCAGCCCCTGCCCTTTCCTTGTGTACACAGCCATCGGGTGAGCACCTGCAGGCTAGGTGGTGTGCCTCCAATGCTGTGGCTAGATTTCTTATGGTCTGAGTATTAAAGTTACATATATTTTATAAGTTTCTTGGATAGTCAGCTTAATTAGTCAACAATTCCAAAAAGTTAATATATGGGAGTATGTACACACGTGAACACACACATTTTTTCCCAGTTGCATGAAAGGTTATTTGTTTTAGATAATTCTGCTTAAAATGCCCTATTCTCATGAAGATAAGGCGGGAAATAGCCAAGAGCTGCACAGTTGAGACTGCCATCAGAGGGAGCCCTTCCAGCACGAGTAACTACAGGCTGTGGGTGCCTGAGGCTTTTCCTACAATACAACTGTTTGCTCCTCTGAAAGGGGAAGTGCTTTTCGATGGTCTTGATACAGAAGTTTGATTGTCATAGTCCTTCTTAAGTGCATATGGCGTTGTGCTGGTGTCCCTGGCGATGTTTCTGAGCCCCGGTTGAAAGCCTTGAGTGTGTCCCTCCAGGCTGTTAGTGTAGGTGCCTGTGAAGCATCGATTGGTGTATATTTCATAGCTATGTTTTTTAGGTGAAGAATAGACTAGGACTGTGTCTCAAAGTTCTCTTTAAAGAATAAATTTTGGCTCGGCACCTGTGGCTCAAGTGGCTAAGGCTCCAGCCATATACACCTAAGGTGGTGGGTTCCAATGCAGCCCAAGCCCACCAAATAACAATGATGGCTGCAACCAAAAAATGGCCGGGCGTTGTGGCGGGCGCCTGTGGTCCCAGCTACTTGGGAGGCGGAGGCAGGAGACTCGCTTGAGCCCAGGAGTTGGAGGTTGCTATGAGCTGTGATGCCATGGC
>CAUYQV010144455.1:0-19137 GCA_963574575.1 Galagoides demidoff | reverse complement strand
TCAAGCGAGTCTCCTGCCTCTGCTTCCCAAGTAGCAGGGACTACAGGCGCCCGCCACAACGCCCGGCCATTTTTTGGTTGCAGCCATCATTGTTGTTTGGCGGGCCCAGGCTGGGGATTCGAACCCGCCACCTTAGGTGTACGTGGCTGACGCCTTAGCTGATTGAGCCACAGGCGCCAAGCCTCTATACCTAGTTCTTATCATAGAAATAGGCATTCAGAGAATTTTTCTGTTAAATATTTAACTAGAACAAGAGTCATTGGAATATTGATTTATTTTTATTTTTATTTTTTTAGAGACAGAGTCTCACTTTGTCACCTTTGGTAGAGTGCCATGGTATCACAGCTTACAGCAACCTCCAGCTGTTGGGCTTAAGCGATTCTCTTGCCTCAGCCTCCTGAGTAGCTGGGACTACTGGCGCCCACCACAGTAGCTATATTTTTGTTGGTATTTGTCTGGGGCCGGGTTTGAACCTGCCACCCTAGGTATATGGGGCCAATGCCCTACCCACTGAGCCACAGGCGCCGCCCGGAATATTGATTTATAATAGTTCTTAGAGCACACATCAGAATCACTTGGGGAACTAAATCAAAATATTATGTTTTGCTCCTATACATGTTTCTGTAACACACATTAGCAGATACACATATGGTAGGAGAATGATAGCAACATACCCTGAAATCTCTGGTGGTCACTAAACATAAGTCTTTGCACATTCTTGTTTCAGAGTCCTTAGGAGCAAGCTGTGTCCTAATTAAAGGAAGAGTTTTCACAACATGTGAAGACCTTAAGAAAATTGGAAAGTTCTGCATTTTAGTCTTCATTTAGTGCAGGCAGTAGGTGGTTCAGTGAGTTCAAGAATTGCTGTGCTTCTCACAATGTTAGTGAAGACGTTTTCCTCTGTGTTTTTGTTTTTAAAGGTTGATAAAAATGGTTATATCCCACATCTCATTTTTTTATTATTTAATATATTTTAGGGTTCTGTACTCCTGTATATATCTTCATTTTAGGCTTCTTAAAGTCTAAAAAAGACTTTACCTTAATCTAAAATTCATGTGTTGACTGCGTGTGGTGGTTCATGCTTGTAATCCTAGCTCTCTGGGAGGCTAAGGTGGGTGAATCACCTGAGCTTTGGAGTTTGAGTCCAGCCAAAGTAAAAATGAGACCCCATCCTCTCTACTTAAAAAAAGGAAGAAAAAAAAAATTGTGGGGGCGTTGTGGCAGGTGCCTGTAGTCCCAGCTACTTGGGAGGCTGAGGCAAGAGGATTGCTCAAGCCCAAGAGTTTAAGGTTGTTTGGGCTATGACACCACTCTCTACTTAAAAAAAGGAAGAAAAAAAAATTGTGGGGGCGTTGTGGCAGGTGCCTGTAGTCCCAGCTACTTGGGAGGCTGAGGCAAGAGGATTGCTCAAGCCCAAGAGTTTAAAGTTGTTTGGGCTATGACACCACTGCACTCTACTAGGGTGACAGAGCAAGGCTCTCTCCCCCGCTGCCAGGGCTCAGGGCCTGTAACACAGTGGTTATGGCACCAGCCACATGTGGTTCAAACCTGCCTCTGGCTACCTAAAGCAACAATGGCAACTGCAACCAAATAATGACCAGGCATTGTGGCAGGTACCTGTAGTCCCAACTACTTGAGAGGCTGAGGCAAGTGATCGCTTGAGTCCAAGAGTTTGAGGTTCGCTGTGAGCTGTGACTTCATACCACTTGATGGAGGGTGGCATAGTGAGATGCTGTCTCAAAAATAAATAAATAAAAACCAAATAAAATGTATGTATTTTATAGCATTGCTTAAATCTTTACCTCAGACTTCAAATTAATAGGGTGTGTGGGGGGGTCAGGGGGGTGGAGGGACTTTCATTCTGCTGCAGTTCTCTGCTGATTTGGAAGTGGGATGGGATGTTTTTGGCTAAAGAGATATTATATGTGCCAGGCTTAGTTGCTTTTTATGAAGGTAGGTTCAGAGATAGTAGTAACAAAAGTTCCTATCTCATTTCTATAACCCGTACCTCAGTTTTGGTCTTTAGAACACCTCAGAACTTTTTTTTTTTTTGAGACAAAGCCTCAAGCTATCGCCCTCAGTAGAGTTCTGTGGCATTATAGCTCACAGCAACCTCCAACTCCTGGGATTAAGCAGTTCTTTTGCTTCAGGTTCCCGAGTAGCTGGGACTACAGACTCCCACCACACGCCCAGCTATTTTTTGGTTGTAGTTGTCATTGTTTGGCAGGCCAAGGCCGGATTCGAAGCCTCCAGCTCTGGCGTATGGCTGGCACCTTAGCCACTTGAGCTACAGACGCCACCCACGCCTGGGAACTTTTTGATAGGAACTCTTGGCCATATAATAGCTGTTAAGTTGAATGGATACGTGAGTTATATGTGGAAAAATATTGTTTCCCAATCTCCTTGTTCAAACCCTTTGAAGAGCCATTGCAAGGAAATGGCTGAGAAATATTTCCTAAAAATCTCTCTGTAGTATTGTTACACTAAAGGCTAATCAACACCTGGTCATCTCACTCCCTGGCTTCAGAGTCTTCAAAATAGTAAATGGTATTTGAAAACTATAAAATCGGCATAAATGTCTAGGAGTTTGTATGTTGTGTGTGTGTGTATACATGTATATATACGTATTTTGTATATATATGTAAATACAAAAATTGCTGCTTATAGCGTGCCATTTGAGAAATGGTATGCATAGATGGGCATAGAGTCTGTAGCCCCATCTAGTAGGGAAACTGAGGAGGAGAGATTGCTTGAGCCCAGGAGTCACGTCTGTGGTGGACTGTGATTCTGACACTGTACTCTAGCCTGAACAACAGCAAGACTCATCTCTCCTTTAGAAAAAAGAAAGCGCGAGTGAGAGAAAGGACACATCGCTCTGCTATGTTTCAAAATTGACTTTTTCATTTAAGTTGATCTTGAGTCTAACTTTGGCTATTAGTGAGAAGTTAATTGTTGTTGTTGTTGGTTTCTAAAGGACCCAGTGTTTGGAGGCAAACATGAAGCTCCATCCTCTCCAATCTCTGGGCAGCCATGTGGAGATGATCAAAATGCTTCGCCTTCAAAACTTTCAAAGGAAGAGTTAATTCAGAGTATGGATCGTGTAGATCGAGAAATTGCAAAAGTAGAACAGCAGATCCTTAAACTGAAAAAGAAACAAGTAAGTATATGTTTTTACTGCTTAATATATTTTAAGAATGTACGTTTTTCTCCCTAAAGAAAATTTGTTTTTTTTTTTTGAGACAGAGTCTCACTCACTGTGTCGCCCTGGTAGAGCCCTATGGTGTCACAGGAACCTCAAAGTCTTGGGCTTAAGCTATTTTCTTGCCTCAAACTTTTGAGTAGCTGAGACTACAGGTGCCCACCATAATGCCTGGCTATTTTTTTTATTACAGTTGTCATTGTTGTTTAGCTGACCCTGGGCCGGGTTCAAACCTTCCAGCCTCAGTGCATGTGGCTGACACTATAACCACTGGGCTACAGGTGCTGAGACTAAAGAAGATAATTTTGATTTTTCCATATTTTGGAACTTTATATAGAAGGAATCGTGACTTATGTATTTTCTATGACTTGCTATTTTTTTGCTATTACTGTAGTTTCCTTCATCATTCACGCCTCTTGTTGCACAGTCTGGTTATGTAATTGTAGGTAGCAAACTTTGTTTGTCCCTCCAACTTTGGATGTTAGATGTTTCTTCTCTAGGTTTTTGCTATTCCATACAGAAGTGCTAGGTTTGGTTCACATGTATAAATTTTCTATGGCATATGCCCAGAAATAGCGTTGCTTGGCTTGAGATTAAGTACGTCATTGAGTGAACTAGATGATACCAAATTGGCTAAAATAGGTACTACCATTTTATATCCCTCCTGGCAGCAAATATCAGTGCCAGTTTGCACACATTTTTGCCTGTACTTGATACTTTTTTCAGTTACATGTGAAATAGTTCTGACTGTGGCTTTAACGTGCGTTTCTGTGGTCAGGAATGAGGCTGAGCACATTTTCATTTGTATATGGGTTGTGTTCCTTAGCATCCCTTAAGTCCTGTCCATATCCTCTTACTTTATCATTTTCTTCTTTGTATGATTTCCTGAAGTTTCTTGTCAGTCATGTGTGTAGTATATTGTCTAATTTGCAATTTATCATTTAACTTTTTTTCAGTAGGTTTTTTTCCTGAAAACTTTATTGTTGGAGATTCATTGAGGGTACAAGATGTGTCACACACTGAGACCCTACCCTTCCCCTCCTTCCCTCTCTTTTTCAGTAGTTTTTTTGAGGGAGGCTTTTTAAAAACATTGTGATATAATTAACATACCACAATATTCACTCTTTCAAAATGTACAATAAAGTGTTTTAATATATTCATAAAATTATACATCAATCACCACTGTCTAATTCCAGAACATTTTTCTCTCTTAGAAAAGAAATCCTGGCTCGGCGTCTGTGGCTCAAGTGGCTAAGGTGCCAGCCATATACACCTAAGGTGGCAGGTTCGAATCCAGCCTGGGCCGTCAAACAACAATGACAGCTGCAACCAGAAAAATAGCCAGGTGTTGTGGCGGGTGTCTGTGGTCCCAGCTACTTGGGAGGCTGAGGCAGGAGACTTACTTGAGCCCAGGAGTTGGAGGTTGCTGTGAGCTGTGATGCTATGGCACTCTACCCTGGGGGACAGCTTGAGGCTCTGTCTCAAAAAAAAGAAAAGAAATCCCATTGGTTGGGTGTGGTGGCTCACCCCTGTAATCCTTGTACTCTGGGAGGCCTTGTCTCTAAAAATGTCTGGGTGTTGTGGCGGGTGCCTGTGGTCCCAGGTACTTAGGAGACCGAGGCAACAGAACCGTTTAAGACCAAGAGTATGAGGTTCCTGTGAGCTATGACACCACGGCAGTTTACAAGGGCAACAAAATAAGACTCTGTCTCAAAAAAAAAAAAAAAAAAAAAGAAACCCCATACTTTTTAAGAGTTGCTCCCCACTTCCCACTTACCCTAATCCCTGAGAACTACTAGTCTAGTCTCTGTCTCTGTGGGTTAACCTGTTCTGAATATTTCAGATAAACAGGATCATGTATGACCTTTTGTGTTTTCCTTCATTTATTTTTTACTTTTTTTGAGACAGAGTCTCACTTGGTCACTCTTGGGAGAGTGCTGTGGCATCATAGCTCACAACAGCCTCAAACTCCTGGGCTCAAGCAATTCTCTTGCTTTAGCCTCTCCAGTACCTGGAACTACAGGTGCCCTTTACAATGCCTGGCTATTTTTAGAGATAGAGTCTCATTCTGGCTCAGGCTGGTCTTAAACCCATGAGCTCAGACGATCTACACACCTAGGCCTCCCAAGTGGTAGGATTATAGGTGTGAGCCATTGCACCTGGCTGTTTTTGTTTTTTGCTTTTTTTTTTGGTAGAAACAGAGTCTCACTTTATCGCCGTAGGTAGAGTGCCGTGGCATCACACAGCTCACAGCAACCTCCAACTCCTGGGCTTAGGTGATTCTCTTGCCTCAGCCTCCTGAGTAGCTGGGACTACAGGCACTCGCCAGAACGCCCGGCTATTTTTTTGTTGCAGTTTGGCCAGGGCTGAGTTTGCCCACCACCCTTGGTATATGGGGCCGGCATCTTCTACCCACTGAGTCACAGATACCACCCTGTGCACCTGACTGTTTTGGTTCATTTATATAGCTTTTTTTTTTTTTTTTTTTGAGACAGAGCCTCAAGCTATCCCCCTGGGTAGAGTGTGTGGCATCACAGCTCACAGCAACCTCTAACTTCTGGGCTCAAGCAAGTCTCCTGCCTCAGCCTCCCAAGTACCTGGGACCACAGGTGTTCACCACAACGCCCAGCTATTTTTTAGTTGCAGCCGTCATTGTTGTTTTTGGCGGGCCAGGGCTGGATTCGAACCTACCACCTTAGGTGTATGTGGTTGGCGCCTTAGCCACTTGAGCAACAGGCGTCAAGCCTATATAGCATGTTTTTAAGATTCATCCATGTTGTATCAGCACTTCATTACTTATTATAACTAAATTCCATTGTTTGGGTATATTATGTTCTTTTCATCCATTCCTTAGTTAATGGATGTTAGAGTTGTGTTTTTGACTATCATGAATTATATTGCTATGAGATTCATGTACTGGTTTTTGTGTGGACATATTTTTTTTTCAATTTTCTTGGGCATATACCCAAGAGTGGGTCATACGGTAAATCTATGTTTAAGTTTTTTTTTTAATGTCTTTGTTCCATACCAGGCGTCCTCAGACTGCGGCCTGCTGGCCACATGTGCCCTGCTTAGGACATTTATCCGGCCTACCAGGTGTTTTTGCTGCTGCTGCCTGTCCTGCTTAACAGCCAACTCGTTCTGGGGCCTGCAGTCCGGCCCTCTAACTGTCTGAGGGACAGTGAACTGGCTCCTGTTTAAAAAGTTTGAGGACCCCTATTCCACACTCTCAATTAATAATAACTTTCCGGGGTATAGAATTCCAATTTGAAAATCATTAGCTCTCTGAATTTTGAAGGTATGACTCCATTTTTGTTGTTGTTGTTGCAGTTTTTGGCAGGGGTGAAATTTAAACCCGCCACCTCTTATATGTGGGGCTGGCGCCGTACTCCTTGAGCCACAGGTGCAGCCCCTATGTTTAAATTTTTGAGAAACAGCTGAACTGTTTTCTAAAGTGGCATATCATTTGACATTCTCACCAGCAGTGTGCGAGTGCTCCACTTTCTCTACCTTCTTGTCAACATTCGTTACTGTCCTTTTTTTTTTTTTAAGTAGCCATCCTAATAGACAGGAAATGGTATCTGATTGTGGTTTTAATTTGTATTTACTTAATGACTAATGATGTTGAATATCTTTTTATGTGCTTATTGGTCTTTGTGTATCTTTTTTTCAGAGAAATGTCTGTTGAGATCCTTTGCTCATTATTTAAGTGGGTTGTCTTTTTATTGCTGAGTTCTTCGTGTATATTCTAGATATCAGGCCCTCGTGTGCTAGATGAATTGTAGATATTTTCTCTTATTCTTTGGGTTTTGTTTTCATTTTCCTGATAAAATCCCTTGATGTACAAAAGGTTTTCATTTTGATGAAGTCCAGTTTTTCTTTTGTCACCTGTGCATTTGATGTCATATTAAAGAACTATTGCCTATGCCATGGTCACAGAGATTTGTTCCTATGTTTTCTAATACAAACTTGTGAGTTTTATATTTGAGTGTTTGATCTTAAATGGTGATTTTTGGTGAAAAGTATTCTTTATTTATCATCTGAGACTACCTCATTAAGGTAGTCTGTCTTTTAAAGTTCTGTAGTTTTACTTCTCACATTTTTCTTTCTCTTCTTTTTTTTTGGTGGGGAGAAAGGGCACTCTTGCTCTGTCATTCTGGGCAGAGAATGGTGCTGTGGCATCACTGCAACCTCTAACTCTTGGGCTCAAGCAATCTTCTTGCCTCAGCCTCCTGAATATCTAGGGAAGGCCAGCACACCCAGCTAATTTTTCCATTTTTTTGTAAAGACAGTCTTGTTCTTGCTCAGGCTGGCTCAAGCAATCCTCCTACCTTGGCCTCCCAGAGTGTTGGGATTACAGGTGTGAGCTACTGTGTTTGGCCTCACATTATTCTTTAATCCAATGGAAACTATATACATGTTATATAGTCGAGTGTTCATTTAGGTTTATCTACCTGTTTGTCATTATATTCACTTATCATTTCTTCTTCAGATTCAGTTCTTCCACCTAAGATAACATCCTTCTGCTTGAGGAGTATCCTTTGGAATTTTCTTTAGTGAAGATTTGCTAGTTGGAAAATTTAATATTTTCTGGCTTAAATATTGTCTTTAATAAAGCCTGTTTATTAAAATATATTTTCATTTGGATATGGTTATTTTCTCTCAGCATACTGTCTTCTGGCTTCTCTTTTTAAGATATTAGCTCTTAGCCTAAATCTTCTTTGTGAATAATGTGCATTTTCTTCTCTAGTTGATTTCAGTCTTATTGAAAGATTGAAGAATGTGAAGAAAATGCACATTACTCTTACTGTGATGCTTTTAGGTATAGAGTTTTTTGTTGCTTGTTTTGTGGTTATGTTTTTGATCTACCCAGCTTGAATCTACTCTTCCTGAATATTAAGTGATAAGAGTTTTTAATTACCTCTGAAAAATTCTAAGCCATTATATTTTTTCACTGTACCCTTTCTTTTTAAAATTTTTTTTTCTTTTGAGACAGAGCTTCAAGCTGTCGCCCTAGGGGGAGTGTGGTGGCATCACAGCTCATAGCAACCTTCAACTCTTGGGTTTAAGCAATTCTCTTGCCTCATTCTCCTAAGTAGCTGGGACTACAGGTGCCCGCCAGAACACCTGGCTTTTGTTTTGGTTGTAGTTGTCATTGTTGTTTGGCAGGCCCTGGCTGGATTCAAACCCACCAGCTCTGGTGTATGTGGCTAGCACCTTAGCCTCTTTGAGCTACAGGTGTCGAGCCGACTATACCTTTTCTTAGAGTTGCTTTATTTCCTTATGAAAGTCCAGTTAGGTACAAGATCTTATCTGTCTTGCCTTCCATATTTCTTAATTGTTTCTGTTTCCCATTTTTTAAAATGGATATTTGCATTTTATTTATTATTTATTTATTTATTAAATTATAGCTGTGTACATTAATGCAATCATGGGGTATAGTGTGCTGGTTTTATATACAATTTGAAATATTTTTGTCAAACTGGTTAACATAACCTTCACAGCATTTTCTTAGTATTGTGTTAAGACATTTATATTCTACATTTAGTAAATTTCACATGTACCCTTGTAAGATGCACTGTAGGTGTGGTCCCACCAATTACCCTTCTTTCACCCATCCTCCCTCCTCCCCTCCCTTCCCTCTCCCCTTTCCCTATATCCTTGGTCTATAATTGGGTTATAGCTTTCATAAGAAAGCTATAAATTGGTTTCATAGTAGGGCTGAGTACATTGCATACTTTTTCTTCCATTCTTGAGAAGTATATGTTCCAACTCTATCCATGTAAACATGAAAGAGGTAAAGTGTCGATCTTTCTTTAAGGCTGTGTTATATTCCATGGTGTACATATACCACAGTTTATTTATTTATTTATTTTTAAGAGACAGAGTCTCAATTTGTCATTCTCAGTAGAGTGCTATAGCGTCACAGCTTACAGCAACCTCTAGCTCTTGAGCTTAGGCAATTCTCTTTCTTCAGCCTCCCGAGTAGCTGGGACCACAGGTGCTTGCCACAACGCCCAGCTATTTTTTGTTGCAGTTTTGGCCAGGCCGGGTTTGAACCTACCACCCTGAGTATATGGAGCCAGTGTCCTGCTCACTGAGCCACAGGTGTCGCCCCATATAGCACAATTTATTAATCGATTCATGGGTCAGTGGGCACTTTGGCTTCTTCCATGACTTAGCAATTATGAACTGGGCTGCAATAAACATTCTGGTATATCTATCTTTGTTATAATGTGATTTTTGGTCTTCTGGATATATACCTAGTAGAGGAATTGTAGGATCGAGTGGCAGGTCTATTTTTAGATTCCTAAGTGATCTCCAAACATCTTTTCAAAAGGAACATATTAGTTTACATTCCCACCAGCAGTGTAGGAGTGTTCCCTTCTCCACATCCATGCCAACATCTATGGTTTTGGGATTTTGTGATTTGGTCTAATTTTACTGGAGTTAGATGATATCTCAAAGTAGTTTTGATTTGCATTTCTCTAATGATTAAAGATGATGAGCATTTTTTCATATGTCTGTAGGCCACGCATCTGTCTTCTTCAGAGAAATTTCTTTTCAAGTCTCTAGCCCACCCTGAGATGGGATCAGTTGTTCTTTTCTTGCTAATACATTTGAGTTCTCTGTGGATACTGGGTATTAAACCTTTGTCGGAAACATAACCTGCAAATATCTTCTCATATTCTGAGGGCTGTCTGCTTGCTTTACTCACTGTGTTCTTGGCTGTGCAGAAGCTTTTTCATTTGATCAGGTCCCAGTAGTGTATTTTTGATGTTGCTTCAATTGCCCGGGGTGTCCTCCTCATAAAATATTCACCCAGGCTGATTTCTTCAAGAGTTTTCCATGCACTTTCTTCTAGTATTTTTGTAGTTTTATGTCTTAAGTTTAAATCTTTAATCCAGTGAAAGTCTATCTACCCACAAGATTTTAAAGACTTACTACCAAATAATAGTAATAATGTATCTAAGTAACTTTTATACTGATTCCATATTGAAATGAAAATATTTTGACATAGTGGGTTAAATAAAATATATTACTAAAATCATTTATACCTATTTCTTTTCATGTTTTTAATGTAGTTCCTATAAAATTTTTAATCACATACATTATATTTCCATGGCACAGTGCTATTCTAGAGGGCCCAGGATGGCTTCCCAGGAAAACTGTTATTGAAACTGAGATCTGTGGGATCGAGAATAAATTAGCCAGAAAGAAAAGAAAGGAACAACATATGGGAAAACCCAGAGCAGAGATGGGAGAGGTAAACAAGAGCCCAGAAATGCAGTGTCCTCTAAGCTCCGTGGAGAGGGTAAACTTTCATATCAGGACAACAGCACCGTGGAAGAATTTTATGCAGGGGAACAACATGATAGTTTTTGGGCTAAGAAGATCACTCCAACCAATAGGATGGAGCAAGAATGAGTTGGAGAAACAACTTAGGGCTTTTAAAGGAATCCAGGATAAATTATCTGTGGTCCTGCCTGTCTCTCAATTCCCTGGGGCCACTCTGATTCAAATCCTGTCCAAACATGTGCCCTACAAAGGCTTTAAAGTGAGGTCAAAGCTTCCTTGAACTCTTACAAGCAAGCCTCTTCTCCATAGCTCAATTTCCGAACTTAAGTAATTAGAGATAAGACCACTTCTGGAAGTAGAGGTCCTTGATAAAATTCAAAGCTAATTATAGATTCCTCACCATTCCTCTGCTTTCCTTCCCCCCTCCCCCCATGCACATCAAGACAAAAGATCTCAAAAAGACCCTTAAACATCTCCCTTTGCATTCCAGCTTGTCAGTTCCCCATGGCCATCTCAATTCTCTACTTAGGATCCCACCTTAGAAATCCAGGCATAAAGATCTTCCCAACCCCAGTCCTCATTTCCAGCCATTGGCCACTCAAGTGATCAGCCAGGGATCCTGCTGCCAGCCAATCAGATAGATCAGACTGGGAGAGGGAGGTAGAAACAGGATCTATGTGGCTACCTTGACCTCTATCAGTGACATGTTTTGGAGGTGATTTTAACCATCAAGTACTCAATTATACTTTTTCTCCTGGGTTGACTCTGTCACTGTTGTTTATTATTCTTATAGTTTTGTGTCTTAGTTCTGTGGTTTGATTCTGGTCTTGCTTTTTTCATTAGTTTTAACTTCTGGATCATCTTGGGGACAATTCCAGTAGATGGAAACAGGTTTGAAGATAAGTGCATTGTTTGTCTATGGGGTACCAGAGGAAGGAGGCAAAAGTGAGTAAGGAAAGAGGGAAATGAGCCCAGAAAGAAAATGCAATAGTGTACATAACAGTATAGATGTACTCCTATATGCAAATGGGGGGCACAACAGATCCAAGAGCACACATCAGCTGTTGTCTAGCCACACGAAGCCTACAGATGTGTTTGGTTTGACTTGAACTTGGCTAATAAAATATTTGAATTAGTTGTTGGCATTTAAAAATTAGAAACTTCTATTGCAAAATCTGCATTTCATTCTTCTCTTGAAAAGTTAAAAGTTTCTGCCACACTGGACCATCTTCCCACATGGCAATAATGGGCTGGAACAGCTTGGTAACCACCACCCAGGCATCTCTGGGGATCCAGTCTCCTCTCTGCCCCACTATTTTGAGGTCAGCCTCCCTTAATTACTTACATTGTCTGCCAGACTCCTGGTTGGCTAGCAACCCTTGGTGTACATGTATAGAAAAAAGAAGGGAAAAATATGCTTTATGCCTTAAAAGTCGATACCTATGGGAAAGTTCACGGGCTTGGAAGGCAGCCTCTGTTTTCCCATTCACATCCATATTTTTGAAAGTTTTAGAGCAAGAATATAGTTCTGCTTCATTGCTGTAAGTTTTCCAAAGAATGTTTCTTAATAAATTATAATCATGTACATAAAAAACAAAAAAAAATGCTTAAAAGTAGAATAAATGGAGGATTCTGGATTCTTAGAAGAGAAATCATCTCAAACTGGGAACATCATCCTGGATGAAGTAGTGAGATTATTCTGGAACCTCAGCTTCCTACGTTACCTGGCATTTAGCAGAACAGATGCGATATGGTCATAGTCAACGTACCTTCTGTCTATAGATTCCCTGGATACCCAGAATGACAAATAGCCAAACAGGAAGCTCAAATAGACTGCTATATTTTGTCTACTATGTCAAACAAACCTTGGACATAGTAGATCACATTGAAAGAGAAAATAATTAGCCTTAGATCAATCTATTGCTTTGTTTTTGTTTTTTTACTAATGTAAAAAAAAAAAAGCTAGGCCAGGATTCCTATCTATTTAAGATGGAACCATTTGGGCTGGTTGTGCTCTTGCCCACAGAAGCACGACCACGAGGTGGGCAGACCCCAAAAAGACTCCTCACTATGAGCTGCAGGACAAGAATGTACGCAAATGACTAACTGCTGCTTCAGCAAATCAACTTGACCCAATTCATGACCATGTTAACATTGATCTCAGCTTCTCCTCTACAAAATAGCTTTGTCCCATGCATCATGAAAAATTCTTTAATCGAGGCTGGGTGCGGTGGCTCACACCTATAATCTCAGCACTCTGGAAGGTCAAGGTGGGTAGATTGCTTGAGCTCAGGAGTTTGAGACCAGCCTGAAAAAAAGCAAGACCCGGTTTCTAAAAATAGCCGGGCGTTGTGGCGGGCACCTGTAGTCTCAGCTACTCGGGAGGCTGAGGCAAGAGGATTGCTTGATCCCAAGAGTTTGAAGTTGCTGTGAGCTATGATGCCATAGCACTCTCCCCAAGCGACAGAGTGAGACTCTGTCTCAAACAATAATAATTCTTTAATGAAATTGTATGTTTAATTTTTCACTAAAATCTAAAATAAGAGATTCTCTAGCATGTTTCCAAAATCTATGGGAAACAGTGAAAGTAAATTTAACAGGCAACTGGAATGTAGAAAATAAAAAGAAATTATTCTTTCACACACATTGAAATGCTGTTTTTTAAGGAAAGGGGCAATCTATAAATTACGATTTCCCAATCCATGAAGACTGCAGTTACTTACCCACACTTGGGGTTTGCAGTTATGCCGACAAACCGGCTCTACTTGAAATATTTTTAAAAGAATTCCCTTCATCTTAAAAGAAGTTTGGATGAGATGAAATCTGTTAGTCTGCCCAGCTCAAGGAGCCTCTGTTTTGTGACAGTGAATTCACTCAAACAGCTGTTGTTTTTTAAATAACTAATTAGCACTACCATAGCTGGCTACCAAAGTTAATTGGGAGGGGGGAAAAAGCCCAGCAATAGATCATTTCACTGAGTGATGATTTCTTTATTATGTATGATCGCTACATACATTTTGATGAGATCATTTTATTATAAAAAATAGTGATTAAAAAAAGTTAAAAAAATAGTGATAATATTCATTAAGTATTGAGTAGTTTTTATGTGCCAGAAATTTTACTTGCGTTATCTTTTTTTTGTTTTTTGAGACAGAGTTTCACTATGTCGCCCTGGGTAGAGTGCAGTGGCATCACAGCTCACAGCAACCTCCAGCTCTTGGGCTTAAGCGATTCTCTTGCCTCAGCCTCCCAAGTAGCTGGGACTACAGGCGCCCACCACAGTGCCTGGCTACTTTTTGTTGTAGTTGTTTAGCTGGCCCCGGCTGGGTTCAAACCCACCACCCTTGGTATATGTGACTCGTGCCTTAACCACTGTGCTATGGCCATGCGCCAAGCCTCATTATCTTCTTAATATTGATATCAACTCAAGTTGATAACATAATTTCTCCCATTTTATAGCTCAGAAAACTAAGGCCCCGGGGCTAAAAATCTTTCCCAAGGTTAGTGAGATAAGAAATGGTGGAGCCAAGATTCAAATCCAGGTTGATTTTATGCCAAAGCTTTTGCTCTTATTTGTTATACCATGGTCTCCAGATTTACGATAAACTATACTATGGGAAAAAAAACAGTTTTAACCTACCCCTTTGATTGATTGATTTAGTGATAGTCCATATAGCCTCTGTAACAGGACTTCAGTAGAGCGGTAGGAGCCAAGTTTACCCGTATTGTCCATTGTGCACATTTAACATATCTTTATATTTAATATAACTTTACAGTTATGATTCTCACTTAAAAGGAATCAGCAACCTGTAATGGTTTTTAATCAAGTCTCAAACACAATCCACACTTTTAAGGGGGGAATTCTTATAAATACATGACTGAGGCTTCCAATGCCCATACACTGCTTGGTTACTCAGCCGGCTGTGTGGTTTCTTTGATAAAGAGCGTGTCACTTTTCATACCTAATAGCTAAATAGGATTGATATGATACCAAACAAATGCTTTTCCATTTGGGAGAGTTTATACTTGAGAAAACCTATTTATTTCCCCCAGGAAGCCTCCATTTGCCCATCAAGATGAATCCAGGATGGATGGAGAACCCAAACAGAGGATTTTCTCACCTGCTTTGATTCATTGAGCTTTCAGCTCTGACAAATGTATCTGCAAATTAAGCACGTGGATTATTTTCTCAAAGTCTTCTTGGTTTCATGCAGTTCCGTGGGAGAAGAATATGGCAGTGTTTAAACCCAAAGAATTTTCCAAATGGAACATGACAGTTGGGTCCTAAACATTTACCAAGAAGACATGCTCAGGGTCCAGTCATCTTATTTCAAACAGAAACTGTTTGGCTAGAAATCACGCCTGGACAGAGCTGATTCAACATACACCGTGGCTACAAAAAAAGATTCTATTTTGGCCAGTAAATACTTGGAAAAAAGCCTTTTTAGCCATCCATGGAAAAGGAGTGAGTGCCCCCTGGTGAAAATGTGGGAAACGTTTCCATATGTTATTTTTGGCTGGCGAGAAGGTGCAGATGTCTTCACAATAAAAATATACTCGCTATGAGCACTCGGCTCCTTGAGAAGAGTTGGCACCGCTTGGAGATTGGCTCCACAGTGTGGCTAAGGCACACAAAGCCAAGGCAGCCCCCGGGACACGGACAGGAGGGTGGGCTGAAGCCGCACACGCCGGGACCAGGGGTGACTTTTGTTTTATTTTTTATACCTGCATTGGATGGTATCTTTCTGTTCCCTCCAAACCCACTCTCCACCTATCTCCACCCCACCTGCGTCCTGGAAGGCTGAAACTTTAGGGATATATTAACACATTCATTCCCTTGCCCTCGGGTTTCTACTAAGGTTCAACCAAGGGGAGACACCAGCAGGTGACCAGAGAGTAGGAAGAGAGTGACATTGAGATATTTCTGCCCAGGACTCTCTCCTTGCCAGTACACGTTGAAGGGACTATATCCCTCAACCTCTGGTCTCAGCTCAGCTGAGCAGCAACCTTTATCTTCTCAGATCTGGTGAACTCTGCTTTCCAAACTTCCTTCAGGCTAAAAGGTGGTAATAACCCACTGTTGCTGGCCTGGGGCGTTTCCTATTCTTGCTGGGTTTCCTAAATCTATGCACGTGTTTGTAAAAAATCCATGCGATCAATGAGCCTCTTAGTCTTTCCCCGAGCACGCTGATAAGGTACTTTTCCATATATTTCCAAAATCCTACAGTAAGTGTACATCCATATGCAGCTCCCGGGAAACTGAAGGCTTCTGGTGGTCCCAAATTCCAATCCCTCCAGGTCTGACCACTTGGGACAGGGTCAAGTCAGAAGAGTCTCCGTAGGGTGGGAAGGGGGCTAATGTCAGCATCTCACTTTACCTCCCTTGTCCCAGTGGCTTAATCAATGCCCTGCCACTCTGTAGCTCAAGCTGCTGGCTTCAACGGTACCTCTCTACATTTTGAACAGGAAGGAAAAAGATTCCGTTTACATTCAGCTTTCACATACCTCCCCAGGAGGGAAGGAGAACAAGTTGTTCTGTCAAGAGGAATCTAAAAGATTAAACAAATAGCAGGCTGGTTCTGTGGGTTTCAAGCTGGCAATTCTAGGCACTCCGCAAACCACAAGAACAGAAGGGCAGCCTGCTGGGTCAGCTCCCAGGGCATCTAGCCCAGGGGTCTGTTTTTGACAAGAGAACACAGACATCATTGGGCCTTGCCAGTCTGCACCTACCCTCCTAACATCTGGACTGCCGTGTTAATCTCCTGTGACCCCGCCGTCTGAGTTGTGCCTATATACTTTTGGATGTTTCGAAGGCAGGCGATGAGGAGGAGCACGGCCCCAGGCTCCAGTGCTGGGCTCAACTCCCAGACCAGGTGATAAGAAACAGTTTTATTCTTTCCAAGACCGAGTATCCACACTGTCACATGGAGACGCTAACACTCACAGGATAGAGTGGCAAAGTCGTAGGAATAAGGGACTCCATTCCAAACAGAGTTGGTACCCAACAAACGAGCATTCGCGTCTTCCCTCCACGTCTAGAGGTACCGTAGGGTTCCATGTTTTCCTGGAAATTCACTCAGATCATCCTGAAGAAGGCGGCTTAGGACTAACAGAAAGATGAAGCTCCTGTGTGTTAAGGATAAGTCTTCCCACTTCCTGTCACATCTGCCCAGAACTGAGTGCACATGGGGCCATAAAATTAATAAGAGCTAATTATTGGGGGCTTGTTACACAGCTGGCACTCCATAAGACATTTTTTAATTTCGTGTTTATCAAAGATATGAGTGTACACATTTAAAGAGTCAAAGAGTTATAGAGATTTGTACAAAACTCAGCCAACATCCACCCTTCACCCCCATGTCTGTCTTCCCAGCAGATTCCACTTTCAAGTCTCTGGAAGGAATATTTTGGTCTTTACCTTCATGTCTCCAAACAGTACTTACAATCCCTCCTTATTTTTTAGTTTTAGCCATTAACTCTGCCCTCCTTCTGTGGATAATGATCATGGAACACTCATCCATTGCCCTGACCTCGCCACCCCCCCCTTCATTCCCCCAACTTCCCCATGTGAGTATTTGGGGATTTTGTCAGGTCAATATTCAGTGTTGACATGTGACTATGTAAACACTATTCACAGCTGAGTCATGAGTAGATGGATGGTTATTTTTCTTTCCTGTACAAATTTTAGTGTCTCTTGAGATTGTCTTGTTTTCTCATTTGTTTCGTTTCTTATGAACTTACCACTAATATAACTCCCAACTTTTATCTGCATCTTTTTTGTAAGGTATTTAGGTGATATTGAGATAGTCTATTAATTTCTTGTTCTTGAAGAACTTGTTCGTGGAGACTTCTGACATGCCCCAGCCTGCATCCATCACCTCTGGGCCTGGTGCACAGACAGTACCCCAGACTCCCCTCTTGGTGGGCCACCTCTTTCCCGAATCCCATGTCTTCCTCCTTATCAATTCACATCCTCTTTTGGGTGGAGCACAGCAGCATCCTGGAAACACGTATATAGGAGATACATTTTTTGCAACATTGCTTACCTAAAGACACCTTTATTTGAGCTTCATGCTTTCTTTTGAGTCTGGAAAATAATAAAATGCTTTTCAATATTGCTTTGGGGTAAAGAATTGAAGGACAATAAAATGACAACAAAAGATTTTGACAGCTCTTACTATCTGGATAACTGGAAATTTCCATGTTCATAGTAAAAGAAAGAAAACTGGGGCCAGACCAAAGAAAAAAGCCTCCCCTCTTTTGACGTATACCTAAACCAGTTCCTACGGCCATTTTTGGAGCATCTCTGCCTATTGGAAAATTCTTTCACATAAGGCTTACCCACACACACACAATTGGTTGCTTGGCCGTGTATAGAATTCCATGTAGTGAGCATTTATCCTCAAATTCTGAAGGCATTCTTCTATTCTCTTCCAGCATCCAAAAAGTTCAAAACCATTCTGATTTCTGGTCCTTTGTGTACAATTAGTTTATCCTTCTCTTTCTCCTTTGTCACCAGTAATTTGAGGTATGTGGGTCATGTGTATTTCCAACCACTGTGCTGCGAAGTCAGTGGCTCTTTCTGTCTGAGAATCTGCCCTTCAGTTCTAAAAAGTGTTCTTCTCTTGCTTCTCCCTTCATGGTCTCTTTCTGAAACTTTCACAGACTGGTCCTCTAAATTTTCTTACTTTTTATCACTTTGTCTTTTCACTCTACTTTCTAGGAAATTTTCTTGGCTTAATTTTTTCTCCACTTAATCCTCAAGCTCTTTTGAGCTATTTCTACTCTGATTTTTAGTTGCAGAGAATTCTATGTCCCTTCCTAAATGTTTCTTTTTTTAAAGCATCCTGTTCTTGATGGGTGGATGGAATAATGATAGGGAATTTATTTTTTCTTTTTCCTGAGTGGTCTGCATTTTCTCCAGTTCGGTTTTTGTTGCTGTTATTCATTGTGATTTCTGTCTGTCAGTGTTTTAAGTTTTTCTTCCATCTGGTAATTGAGTTGCCTGCTCTGCATTTAAGAGCAGAGGGAGAAAAAAACAGATTAGAAGCTCTAAGCACCACATGCCAACTGTGAACTTTGCTGGATGATCCACAAACCAGGCTGGATTCCCCAGAGGAGACTCATCTCCTGGATCTCCCAGCAATGAAAGAGGCCTGCGTGTCACTTCCAGAAGCCGAGGGAAGGAGGAGTCAAGAGTGTTAGTAGCTTGAATGATTCATTCACTGAAAACCCTGTGTCCTGGCTTGGCGCCTGTGGCTCAAGTGGCTAAGGAGCCAGCCACATACACCTAAGGTGGTGGGTTCAAATCCAGCCCAGGCCTGACAAACAACAATGACAGCTGCAACCAAAAAATAGCTGGGTGTTGTGGCGGGCGCCTGTGGTCCTAGCTACTTGGGAGGCTGAGGCAGGAGACTCACTTGAGCCCAGGAGTTGGAGGTTGCTGTGAGCTGTGATGCCATAGCACTCTACCCAGGGGGAAAGCTTGAGGCTCTGTATCAAAAAAAAAAAAAAAAAGAAAGAAAACCCTGTGTCTGCAGTAAGGTAAACCCACTATCTAGAATGATACCTCTGTTTTAACCTCTCCAAAGAATAAGCTCCTAGTCTTCTGCTGGGATAAGGGGGGACAGTTGCTCAGT
>CAUYQV010144454.1:0-13327 GCA_963574575.1 Galagoides demidoff | reverse complement strand
TCCCAGCTACTTGGGAGGCGGAGGCAGGAGACTCGCTTGAGCCCAGGAGTTGGAGGTTGCTGTGAGCTGTGATGCCATGGCACTCTACCCAGGGGGATAGCTTGAGGCTCCGTCTCAAAAAAAAAAAAAAAAAAAAGAAACTTGTCACATTGTAAGCAATGAGAAGAGCATAGGCTTTGGCATCGGAGGAATCTGGGTTTTATTCTCATTTCATGATGTTTGGGGAGTGTGTGTGCGTACGCACACGTGCAAAACAAGTAAATAAAAATTTTCAATGTGCTTGGTTTAGTTTTGCTTATTTTCTGTGTGACCCTTTGATAAACTTAAAATCTTTTGGAGAAGATTGGTCCTTAATAGAACAAAGGTGCATGGCCTGTTATACAGTGTTAAAATTAAACTAACTGTGCTGGTATTTTTCTCCACCATGATTAGCGGTTTTGGCAAAGAATCACTGCAAACCACATGGGTCAAAGACAGGAGTTGAGTTAAAGTGAGAAGACATGAATTCTGTTCTTTTGAAACTCTGGGTTCTTTTTTTTTTTTTTTCTTTTTTATCAGAAGAATAGTTTCCACTGACCTCAAAGAAAGAAGAGGTCCAAATACATCTAATATAAGTTGTCATCCCCCAGATCTCTTGTCTGATGATCATGGCTCTAGATAATTAGTAACTCAATGGGAAATTCATTATTTTTGGCTCAAATCCCAATTCCCAGAAACATTTGATTTTCAGCTTCACACCTTTGAGAAAACTCTTCTTTTAGGTGTTTGGGTTTTAGATCTGAGTGAAACTGTCACATCTTAATTATATTCAAAGCTCCTCTCTTGACTTCTATTACAGCTGTGACATTAGCCTTCACACTTGGACTGGCTGGAATTCTCCCTGGCTCCGGAGTGAGAATTTCATATGTTTTCTTTTCATCCTCAGACATCTGTATTCTGTTTTGCTCAGGATTGTAAAACTTATGGAGCAGGAAGGGCTCAAGCAAATTGTGATCACTGTGGGACTTGATCCTTCCAGGCCAAAAGCTACAGACATCCTTCTACCAGTGCTTCTCAAAATTATTCTCACAGTCAAGACCAAGGCTAGAGAACATTAAATTATTACCATTAAGATCTTAAAAACCCCTCTCTTTACCTATAGCTTATTCATCTTTACTCACTTTGTCCACGTCAGCTGCATATGGCTTTGTACAGATACAACGCTGATGAGAGTTTTTGAGTTAGGAGATCCTCTCCACAGATTTCCTTTAGAAAAATAGTCAGCACTGGCAGCCCATTTCAGGGACACAGAATAGGTCATGAAACTTGCTTACCTGTGTGCCATAGTCAACCGGCTCAACTAACTCATTCTGTCACTTTAGGAGAGAATGACAACTGTGTGAAGTCAGCAGATAAGGTGGCTGCATTCAAAGCCAAATTGGAATTACAGGGGCTATGTGTGGACTTTGGGATTTTGGACATGTTTCAAACATTAGCAGAGATTTTGAAAGAGAGTAAGCCAGGGCCTTCTTCGTCCCAGATGGTGCCCCATCCCCTATCTCAGCTTTCAAAAGAACTTGAGCCTTACTTCCCAACTACAAAAGACTGCCAGACAGGGAAGGAAAAGCCCCGCCACATGAATTGACTTTGTCTGTGCTAGAAGGGGATCAACTGCTTGAGACAGCAAATGAAGGCGACCTTAACTATGTTGGATACAACTTAAATCTCCAAACATTCTAGATTAAAGTCAAGGAGGAATATCCTGACACAAAAGCACTGCAGAGCATGCTCCCATTTCCAATATCCTATCTCTGTGAAGCAGGGTTTTCTGCAGTGACAACAACCAAAACAAGATTAAGGAGCAGACTGTACATGAGAAACATACTTGATGTGTCACTGTCTCCCATCACCCCCAGATAGGACCATTTAGGTGCAGGAAAACAAGCTCCGGAATCTCACTAATTTCTGCATTACGGAGAGTTGCCCAAGTATTTCATGATGTATTACAATGTAATAATAATAGAAATAAAGTACACAATAAATGTAATGCTCTTGAATCATCCTGAAATCATCTCCTGCTCCAGTTGTGGGAAAATTGTCTTCATAAAACTGGTCTCCGGAGTCAAAAAGGTTGGGGACTGCTGCTATAAGGGATGGAATGTGTATTATACATGGAAAATATGAAACTCAGAGATTAAAAGATTTGCTAAGGTTACATAGAAGTGGATGGATTAAGACCATGATTCATGCTGTTGGCTATCATCTTAGCACATATGTCTGCAACTTTATGCTGCTTCTCAGACATCTGGTCACCAACTTTGAGGAAATAAGAATTTAAGTGAAGAGAAATGATAAATACCTGGTAATAGAAAATAAAAATTTAAAAGATAACAAGAAACCCCATTTTAGCTGAATTAATGAGGTGTTTTCAGCTCATCATTTTAACTTGTGTCTCCCGTTTCTGCCCAAGAATTTTGTCATTAGATGGGGCATTTGAAATCATCACTAATCCACGTCCTATAGAAACAGTTATAAATGCTGTAGTAGATTGTATTAGTAAATAATAATAATGTTCTGACACAAGTAGGAATTACTGCTGTTCTCCAAGTTGATCACATTTCAACTGGAGCCATCTGATGAATTCAGTTGATAAACTAATGAGTGACCAGGATAATGACACAAAATGTCACATTTTTTCAGTAAACAATAGAAAAATCTAGGAACATAGCAGCTGTGTGTCTACCTTATCAAAGGAAGAGTCTAGAGCTGTGGTCCTACAACCCCTAGGCCACAGTATCAGTCTGTGGCCTGATGGCAACCAGGCTGCACAGCAGGGGGTGCGCAGCAGGGGGGTGAGCAAAGCTTCATCTGTATTTAGAGCTGATCCTTCTTTGCTCACATCATCACCTGAGCTCCGCCTCCCGCCAGGTCAATGGCAGCATTAGATTCTCGCAGGCACTCAAACCCTATTGCAAACTGCGCATGCCCGGGATCTAAGTTGCATGTTCCTTATGAGAATCTAATGCCTGATGATCTGAGCCTCCTCTCAGATGTAATGCACTCGAATCATCTCAAACTGTCCCCCACTTCTGACCATGGGGAAAATGTCTTCCAAGTAACCAGTCTCTGGTGCCAAAAACGACCACTGTTCTAAAAGACATAAGAACCGCCTTAAAGGTTTGAATATCCATCCACAGAGCAGCAGTCCCCAAACTTTTTGGCACCAGGGACTGCTTTCATGAAAGACAAGTTTTCTACAGATGTGCAAGGGGAACAGTGGGTTCTGATAAGGATTATGCACCTTAGCTCCCCCACATATGCAGTGTACATGAAGGGTTCCTGCTCCTAGGAGAATCTAATGTCACCCCTGATCTTACAAGGTCAGGAGTTCGGTGGTGATGTGGCTGCAAGTTTCTCACTCCTTGCTGTGTGGACTGGTACTGGGCCAGAGCCCAAGGTTTGGGGACCACAGCTAAAAAGGTATAGGTTTAGTAATCTTTATGTTTGAAAAACAGTAATAAAAACCATTTTGAGTATTATCAGAAAAGATAGGAAATACAATATTTATACCTACTAATATCAGCATTATTTTTAATAGTTATTCTCTATAATACATAACTTAAATTTTGTGACGTCCCTGAATCATGCAATATTCATTGCAACTTTGAAACGTTTTTAAACCATTCAAAATGTTACCTTATTTTTCCACTATTAAGTTTCATTTTTGTGAAAAAATACAACCATAAATGCAAAATGCACTTTTCTATAAATAACCCATAATACAAAAGAAAATATTCAATAATTTTGGAGTTACAGAATTGGGACTTTATAACAAGTGGCTTAAGCACAATGAAATACCAAATATGGGGAGGTTCTGGCATTCTTTGATGAGTCAACAATTTTCCTCACAATGGATTCTGAAAGTTCAGCTGAATTTTCTAATCTTAACAGTGAGTTCTTTTCTGCAGCAAATTTCTTTGCTAAAGGGAACAGGCCGGTAAATCCTGGGATTAGGGGCCTGAGTATTTGTGACTTTCCAGCAGAGATAACTCGGGGGACAATATGCATGAAGATTTTTGTGCTTAGATATCTAAGAAACATAAAAGTGATTAAGTGAAAGATAACTGGGACAGAATAAGGCAGAAATGGAAGACATGACAGAGATGTGATGAGATGCAGGGGTTATTACAGTATCACAGTTTCTGGTTCTTCACAGGCATTTGATAAATGTATATTGAAATAGGGCATAGATAAATGAGGAATGAATGAGTTCAGGCCTTCTCAAGCCCTGGTTTGAAGAAAATGTTAAAGAGAAAGAATAAGACTGAAGGACTTCGTGAATAGGTGAGTATAATATTATTTGGCCACTTCAAGGGTTTATAGCTTTGGGAAGGACATAAAGACCTCTAGGGCAGCACCCGTAGCTCAGTGGGTAGGGTGCTGGACCCATATACTGAGGGTGGCAGGTTCAAACCCAGCCCTGGCCAAACTGCAACAACAGCAACAACAACAACAAAAAAAAAACAGCAGGCACCTGTAGTCCCAGCTACTCAGGAGGCTGATGCAAGAGAATCGCCTAAGCTCAAGCATTGGAGATTGCTGTGAGCTGTGATGTTACAGCACTGTACTGAGGGTGATAAAGTAAGACTCTGTGTCTATAAAAACAACAACAACAAAAGCAATAACAACAAAGACCTCCAATTAGGACATCACTACTTTAGCCGGCAGTAATGCTGGCTGTAACAGGACACTGTCTGAAGGTGAAGATTGACCAGTGATCAAAAGGATGAATGTGGATGGAAAGTAAACAAAAACTGGAAGGCAAGAACAAATGTCAGACTCATCTGTCATCATGAACAATTCCCTTTTCTACTCAGAATACACCCAGTCTTCTTTCAACCTTACTTTTAAGGTGTAGTCCTACAGCTTTGTCTCAATGGACTCCGCTTACCTGAGATTATTTTTATGCTTTTCCAAAGCTGCCTGTGAATGTAAATGCTATTCCTCCTGCCTGGAATGCATTTCTCACCCTCCTCTTGCCATTTAGAAAATCCTTATTCATTCCTGAGGACCCAATTCACATGCATCCTTCCATGTAAATCTTTCTTTCCTTTTTATTCCCCATCCTCCAGCAGAAATATTTTTTTCCTCCAACTATGATGTTATGGCACTATGTTGTTTCAATACATTTAAAATATATTCACATCCTTTCTTACCAGATTAAGAACTATTTGAGAGTCATCGTGTATTAATAATATTTGAATCTCTAACATCTATCATAGTGCTTGGCATATGGTAAATGAATGGATGGTTTTAAGGATGGATGTTGAGTTTGGACCTTTGAATAACTCTTATGCATCCTGCAATAACTTATTATTAATTCTATTGTGCATGCATTTAGTTGGCAAAAAACAACATGAAACACCTTCTGTGTTTTTGCTAAGCAGTATTATTTACATTGTTAGACTGAGAGGACTGACTTTTACACACATTCTATATCCACTACCCTCCATACAATCCCCATCACTGTGATCTGTTCAGTCTCCCAGGCCACAGTAACTGGTAGCTTGCTCCCATGCTCCCTTTACCCTGGTGGCCATTGCTGCTGCACAGCTGGTAGCTGAGTTCTCTAGGGAACCTGATTCTAGATTTAATTTATCCCAGAGTAAAAAACCCTGTAGCCATTTGGAGGCAAGGTCAATAGTTCTGCCAGGGTTTCTGCTCCTTCTTATTGTAGAGGGCTAGATTGCAAGCACTGTGGCAAACTGGATCTAATAGCAGCTAATGAAGCCAGCACACATATCCTTAGCAGGCACCTTAGTCTCTGTTCTCCATCTATTTGAACTAAGATGCCTCTTGCTAGCTTAATATGGCTCAGAAGAGAGGGCTCTGCCTGCCAGATGTGAAAGAAGAGGGGTGAATGGGTACAGAGCACCTGGTGAATGCACTCCATGATAATGGAAACATTTCTCAGTCACCACAATAACTCTCTGCTGTAGGAATTATGATCTATCTCTTACAGAAAGAGAAAATGAACTACAGATAGGCTGAGTAACTTAAGTTAGATTCACAGCTAGTAAAGAATAGAGTCGGGATTTGAGGCCAAACCTAGTTGATTTCAAGGTTCAAGGGTGCATTGCTTTATTCTGTATAATCACCTACCATTCCAGGAAGATCTGAGTTCAATTCCATTATGAACCAAACTTGTCCTAAAAATATAGAGCTTTCAGATGAATAAATGTCTTCAAAACTTAGTGAGTTCACCAAGCAAAATGCAACCAGAGGTTAGAGGAATACGACAGAACAAAACCATCAAGAAATCTGGGAAATGTGTTATTGTATTTGTTGGTATGTTGTTTTATAGATTGCCCTCTTTGTCTAAAATTCTGTGGTAGACACTAATGATAGAAAAACATTCACCCATGCGCAGGAATGTAACAATTCTCCTGGTAATGAGTAACATGCTTAAAACTGGGTGCACTCAAAATGCAAAACTGAAGATAAGAATCAACCAAGAGAGATATGCACAAAATTATAAAATACCTACAAATATGCTTAACCAAAGAGATGAAAGATCTCTACAAGGAGAACTACAAAACACCGAGGAAAGAAATCCTGATGTCACAAACCCGTGGAAAAATACCTCATGCTCATAGATTAGAAGACTCAATATAGTTAAAAGCCCCTAATGTGATTTATAGGTTCACAGCAATTCCCATCAAAACATCAATGTCATTTTTCACAGAATAAGAAAAATAGAATTCATGCAGAATCAAAAAAGAGCCTGGATAACCAAAGCAATCCTAAGCAAAAAGAATGAATCTGGAGGAATCACATTACCTGACTTCAAATTATACTACAAAGCTATCGTAAAAACTATAATATTTGTAATAATAATAGCTGATATGAATTGAACCTCTATACTATATTAGGAGATATGATGAAAACATTTCAGACATTATCTCATTTAGTGGACGCAATGATAGTAGCTGCAAATTAATACGTGTAATCTGCTTAGAACATTGCCTGGCACATAGTAAGTATTGAATAAAGGTTAATTGTTATCACTATACCAATAAGTCATGGTCTGACTGCAAATTCAGTAATAACCCAGAGAGTGGGAATGAGCAGAGTGATGAAGGTGTCTTCCTGTTGACTATAATGTAGGTAAAAAACAAATTGGTGTTTCTAAGCACTACATATCATAACCCAGAATAATTAATTTAAGCAAGCTTAATCATGCTAAGCCTCAGTTTCCCTACCTTTAAAAAGGGAATAATTATATTACCTACTCCATAAGATTGTTCTGAAGATAATACAATGTCACACAACCAAAACACTAAAATCTGGTGCTTGGAAAATGTACCCCTTCAGAAAAATCTCCCCATATTTCAAAGAATTGACACCCACAAGTTGACATAAAATACAAGACAACTGAATCAGGGCTTTTCGTTTTGTTCTTCCCCCATTCCTCTGCTAGATAATATCATTAAATCTAAAAGGGTTTATCTGAAAACATAAAAAGAATTTCGAGGCTCTAAAATAATTTTCACAAATCTACTATAATAAGAAAATAATTAAACAAAAATTTATTGAGCATTTAGTACGTTACAAGGGCAGTTTTATTTTGCACTTTTCTCAGCTGATGTGAAGAAAACTTAAGGTGATGGAAAAAACATCCCCTTGGAAAAGCATAGTAAGCAGAGAGCCTGGCTTAGACCCCCACTATATACATTAACCCTTCATGTGATTTCAGGCCAGTGTTTTAACCACGCTAGGCCTTGACTTTTCATCCATACAATGAGAATGACAACCATATTAACTCATAGGATAGTTGTGAGGATTAGATCAAATAATCCATAAATGCTGGCTCATAATATTCATTCCATATATGTTGACAATTACATCTAAAGTGACAAAAATTTCAAGTAAATATTACTACAAATTGCCTGACAATTTTATGTGGATTTGTGATAACAAAATAAAATCTCTGTAAACTGCAATCAATATGAAAATTCAGCAATTTAGGATCCCTCACACACTCCTACACACATGATGCAGACTCCCAGGAATGTATAATTTTGAGGGGAACAGGATACTTGCACATAAGTAACAAGGAACATGTATTGACAATTACATATAAAATCTGTGAGATACCAACTATACCAAAGGGTAGGTATGAAAATGGTAAGGACCGTGTTTCCAGCCCCCATGAAGGGTAAGCTTTCTAAGGACCCGGAGTACACCTCTCTCACTCCTCACTTGGCCTTCCGTCCCTCCCTCACACCGTGCCTCTCACAAAGTCCTTGTTCAATACTTATTTATCGTATATGTTTTTAAAATACAAAATAATAGTAAAAAGCCCATTATTACTGTGAGAAATGTTTATGTTACCATATTTAAGAGAAAAGCACAATACAGCATTCTAATCACGTATTACTAACTATACTTATTTATCCACACAAATGCAGACTAAAAGGAACGGTTGTTTTTTAAAGCTCATTTATTAATACTGTTGCATGTTTTGCTTGGATCCCCAAAGTCCGAAGACATCTTGAAGAAACACTGATTCAATCTGCTCGTATTGCAGGCAGGAAACTGCGTCTTAGAAAGAAGAGATTTACCCAAGTTTACTCAGGATCAAATATCAAATGCCAGATTTCTTATTTCTCAGTTCTCTGTTTCTTTCTAGTAGACCGTACTGCCTCATTCTCATCCCACCAACACATAGACACACACAGAGTTAAGCGCTGGCCTTAAATAAATTTTATTTTCTTATCTCTTTATCTAATATTTTCCCCATGAATTTAGACGGAAAAAGTCCCTCTATATTATCCATCATAATACAGGACACACAGAAGATGTTCAGTAAATGTTTATTTAAATATCGATTCCCTCGGATGGAATTCACATAGGGTTCCAATTGGAAAAAGAGAACTAGCACAGGGGGCCCCCAAGTTACAAACATCCAACTGACATGAGTGGCACTTTTGATCGGAGGCTCTTATAGGTAACAGGTAAGTAAATGTAGCTGTTCCAACTTACATACAAATTCAGCTTAAGAACAAGCCTATAGAACTACCTTGTTTAAAACCCAGGGCTGCCTGGAGAGCCTGTTTCAGTGGAGAAGAATTCAGCAACATTTTTTCAACAAACACGTAGACCACACTTACATATCAGACACTCGGAATCGGGTGGCAAACAAAAACTTACACTGCTGCTGTTGTCACAGTTATCCCTGTGTTGTTAGGAAACAACATTAATTAATCGAGTAGCTATACGAGCAGCGTATAAATTACAAACTGAGTAAAATCTTCCGAAGCAATCGAATATGGTTATTTGAAAGCATATAAAAAGGAATCTCCCAGTAGGAAGTGACACTTGAGCTTGAATATCAAGATGGATAGGTGTTAGGGAGTAATGCGAATGAGTGTATCGTGATGAATTTGGAGCCTAGTGGGAAGACTATCTGATTAGTTTGATGGATATATGGTGACGAGGAATGGGCCTGGGAAGGGTGCTATGGGAAATAAGGAGGAACACCTGGAAGAAATGGAGGCCAGATTTTGAAGGACCTTGAAAATAAAAAATAACAAAAATATGAGCCAATGAATAATAGTAATGTACATATAATGTGTATGTATATATAACATGAATGGGATTAAGTACTTTACAGACATTACTATGAATGGGATTAAGTACTTCACAGACACCATTTCCTTTAAACTCATTACTCCCATGTTTATGGATAAGGAAACTGAGACTCAAAGATACCAGACAACGGAATGAAACATGACAGTGGGCAAGGGCTCCCTTCCACCTGAGTCTGCCTGGGGCTCCCTTCTACCTGCATCTGCCTGGGGCTCCCTTCCACCTGAGTCGGCCTGCATTGGACTGAAAGTTCTCCAGAAGAGACTGAAGTGATGACAGCTGAGGTGAGCTTGTAGAACTGGCTGAAGGAACATGAGCAAGATGCTGTCTCAGAATCCGAATGTGATGAAATTTGGGACTTAGACCAGAGTACTGATCATGGAGTTGGAGAAATCCAGTCAAAATAGAAGGAGAGAAAGACCAGAAACAACAGACTGTACTGGAGAATGAAGGCAAAAATTCAGTTAATGACGCCGTTATTCTAAAGGTGCAGTTTTCTCCAAAGGGTAATTTTGATAAGAAGTTGGTTTTCCCAGAGGCAGGTGTTAAATTCCAAGGGGCAGATTCTATTAAAATTTTATGCCTAGTTGGTCTAGTAAGAATAGGAATGTGATTTTTTAAAAAAGAAAACGTTTGTAATCCAAGGTTCAAACTGGACTGAAATGGGTTTCAAATAGTCATCAGAATTTATGACTAAATGCCAAATGTATTCAACTAATACATATGTTAAAATGCACACTATATGTCTTACTCAGGACTAATGAGATTTCAAATCCACCCTGATTCACTCCCGTTTACAGAAGGAAATTAAAAAATTGATTGGTTACTTCCTTTGTGGCATCTGGACACCTTGAGTGGCTGGCTGCCGGTGGCTAGGCAACCGGGCAGAGAATCTTTGGAACAAGTAGCAGACTTCATCACAGCAGGAGCCATGAGGCAAGAAGCTCTGGGATCAATTAAAATGCCAGGCTTTTCCAGGCTGGTTTCCAGCGCATCTGTGCATGATTCCACATAAATTTAGGGAATTAGAGATCAGACAAAGGTAAACATTTCTGTGCTTTGCTTAGCATTGATTTAGAACGAGAGGATGAAATATACCACAGTCGTCCAGCCTGGAGGGGGTTTACACCTTCAGCGGATTTTTTTCCCCCTCCTCAATTGCTTTATTATTTTAGGTATGTTGTCATCGAAGTCTGCTTAAATCATCTGTGTGTTCCTTTGGGGAGGGGAAGAGAAAGAGAAACAAAAGAAAAACCTGTTCCCAGTTTCATAGACTAAACAGTAGAAGATGACTCATTCTTTAATTTTGTAGTCACACCTCTACAAGGAGAAATTATTAATGCTCTTCATTTTCTAGCAATTTGGTCCCCTGAGCTTGGATTAGATAAAAATCTCAATCATGTCCCCATAGAGAATGAAAGACACTCTTTCCCGTGAATCTATAGAAGTCTGATCTATTGTAGAATCTTCTTTCCCTTTGTTTTTTTTTTTTTCTTTTCTTATTATACCTATCTGTGGGAGTCTATAGTTTAGGCTGTTTCTTTAAATGCAGAAAGTCTTTTACTTCCTGGGTGTTGAGGAGGGGTTGAATCGTGACAGAATACTTTACCCCTGGGATGAGGTAAGGAGTTTGAAGTGAATCTTTGAGGGACAAAGCAGCATTTTACAGTTTATAGAGGTGGGGTAACTACAGACATGTAGCCAAAGGATAATGAAAAGGTGAATACCATGTACTGAAAATTATAGAGTTTTAAAATTCTACAGAAAGAAAAACCATCTTCTGGGTGGTGCCTGTGGCTCAAAGGAGTAGGGCACCGGCCCCATGTGCCGGAGGTGGCAGGTTCAAACCCAGCCCCAGCCAAAAACTGCGAAACAAACAAACAAAAACAAACCATCTTCTGATATCATGGAGGTAGTACAGACTTAGCAACCTAAATAAGGAGAGAAAAAGCAGAAAGCCATCATTTTAACTGTGGATGTAGTATGGAGTCAGAAGTGCGATTTTGGGGTCAACTTCTGAATGAAGCTGACCATATCTCTTAGCCTATTACTATACCGGGAATGTGTGTGAGAAAGACCTCCAAAGTTCTTTTCAGCTTAATTCTATGAATTAATGCAAAATTTTAGAAAAACACTAGGAAGGAAAATCACATGTGCTGCGGTCTTAGTGCTCAGCTTGCTGCGGTACGTGGATTCACGTATTTAATTCTCGGAAAGGGAGATGCTGTCCCACTTCTACAGCTGAGGAGGAACATGTCCTGTGACACTCTGAGGGTCACACGATGATGAATGATGAGCCTTTTGTCTTTCCGATTATCAAGCCTACTTTATTTCCCACCCAAAGTTTGACTTAGGTGAAATAATTCATTTTATATATATGTGTCACAGACATAAGTGCAATATAGTATAAATCTACAGTGGCCATTTCCAGGAGAACACGAAAGCTTAAGAAAATCTCACTTGAACAATCTATTGCTATTGGGTCAGCAAAGACCTTAAGAGAAGTGGCAACCTCTCTGCAGAGCACAATACAGGAGAAGGTGGAGGATTGGAGTCTCACGTTTGGTGTTCCAGTTTTAGGTATCATCAGAGTACTTTGACACAGCTCTTGTTAAAGTCCATGGTGAAATATTTTAATGAGAAAGCAAGTGCAGGTTTAAAACCCAAGCAACTTGTAGAAGGGTATTTTAATTTTCTGTCATCTACAAGTGCGGTATAATTAGTGGTGCTTAATGGAGGTGGCATATGCGCGACTTGAGTTTTCTCCTTCTATCCATTTTTAACATTTCCCCCCCTACTTATTAGCAGTGATCAAGACCTGAGAGCAACCGACTGCAATTCAGGGGAAGCTGAAAAAATCGTCTAAGAAGACATCAATGGAAGAATGGTTCCAAAAAAAACCCTAGCAATTGTTTCTGTTACATCTTTTGAGCTGATATAAATCTAATTTAGAAAATTATTCATTAGTTTAGAAAAATTGTACTTCTTCCCTGAAGAAGTATTATTCATTTTGGTTTTGCTTTTTTTAAAGAGGAATTCCTCAATGAAACAGCAGTTTGGACTGCTGTGACACAGTGTAAGTCTCTGCAGAGACAAAGGCTGTAGCCCTAATCCTCTGGAAAGGCCTGGCCCGTGGCTCTCTGCCTAGCAAAACCTGAGGATGTCTGTGCTGCAAGTGGGGCCATACTTCTCTTTCTTAAAGAATAAAATCACAAGCTCAAGCTTAATACATTTATTACCCTATCCTGTGGAATCTAAGTAATTTGATGGCCTTCCTTTATTTGCCTTCATTCCACTTTCTCTGTCACCTTTCATTTAAATTGTCAGTGTCTTTGCTGGATAATTCCCTCTATGTTCCTGGCCTCGTTGAGATGGCTGATTAGGTTAATGGTTCACACCCACAGTATCTCTTTCTCAGAAGGTCAGTAAGTTACTCCTTTGGTGTTATCTTCTGGTCATACTTTCTCATTCTTTGCAATGTAGGAAGACTGAGAATTTTTCAAATTTTTAAATCCTTGTACCTTCTTCTTCTTCTTTTTTTTTAAACAATACTATCTTCTTTTTTTTGAGATGGAGCCTCAAGCTATCCCCCTGGGTAGAGTGCCATGGCATCACAGCTCATAGCAACCTCCAACTCCTGGGCTCAAGTGAGTCTCCTGCCTCCGCCTCCCAAGTAGCTGGGACCACAGGCGCCCGC
>CAUYQV010144452.1:0-12739 GCA_963574575.1 Galagoides demidoff | reverse complement strand
CTGCTGGTCCACCCCCTTCCAGCCAGTCCCTCCCCACCGAGGTGCTGGTTACCCCCGTCCATGCGGGTCGCCCCCGTGCCCGCCCGGCCAACCCCCCCGCGGGGCGGGTGGCGGCCGGCCCGGGGGCCCCCCCTCTGGGCCGGCCCTAACCCGCACCGCTGGGGCGCTGGCCGGGCGGGAAGGGGGTGGACCATCAGGGAAGGGGGTAACCAGCACCTCGGTGGGGATGGACTGGCTGGAAGGGGGTGGACCAGCAGGGAAGGGGCTAACCAGCACCTCTGTGGGGATGGACTGGCTGTTAGAGAATGTTAGTTACTTTTGTTGTGAGAGCAATGAAAAGACATTAAAGATTTATCTTGCCGACATAAAGAAAATGAATGAGAGGATACCACGAGAAGGAGCTGGGGATCTACTCGTAATGGGAATGCCGGGGAGAAACGGCTGGAACCTGCTCAGGGTGTTGACAAGAGACAGGAACTATCAGTGAGTTCATTTGAGCAATACTCTGAATTAATTTTAAAACTTGTGTTTACAGATCAGACATTGGAAAATTATAAGGGGGAATATTTGAAGGATCATTACTAGACTCCTAATTCGCACAAGTGGAGATGGCGCCTCTGCCATGAAGATGGGAAACATGAAAGAGCCAGGTTTGGAGAGATCAGAAGCACCGTACTGATGCGTGAGTCTGAGGTGTGTTTGGTACCATCGGGGTGAAAGAAAAAGTTGGTTCTATAGATCTCCAGATCAGAGGAAAGGTCTGGAGTAAATGTACCAGTGTGAGGGTCTGTGGTGGACAGATAGTATTTCAAACTGTTGGGAGGGATCAATTTCACCAAGGGGACACTACTAGAATGATCTAATTCCACCCTGTCTGCTCCACTGACCTCTGAGCTCCTTCAAATCAGGACTGAAATCTTATTTATATTTGAACACTCAGCTTCCAGTATACTTTGAATGATAGATTTCTGAAAGGATGAACATTAATAACAACCCACAGCCAGATACTACTACAAGTAATTCACAAATAGCTTAATCCTCAAAGTTATCCCATGTATAAAATAATGCTAACTTTTCCATTTTTTTCCAATGATGAACTAGACCTAGGGGAAGGTAGATAATTTGCCCAAGGTTAATACCTAGGAAATGGCCATATAAGAACCCCAAATGAGGTCTACCCAATGGCAGACACCTCATTACAATTTCTGTATGTTCTATCTCTGTCCTACACGACGAGGAGTCAGAAAACCAAAGAAAAATCTAGAGAGACTGAATTAGCTTTTTTAACACTCAGGAAGAGAAGCCTGGGCTGAACTCGTATGTTCATAGCTGAATCGGGCCAAGGCGGGTCGTGTTGGCCGTTCTATTCCATATGAAGTTCACTCCGTCTCAACAAAGTCATTGGCAAGTACTGATTTCAAGAGCTTCAGGGAAAAACCAACTCTTTCCCTGAACGTTAAAAACAACAAATTTTATGGACTATTCTGTCAAGGTTTATCAGCCACTGAAGAACTGTGATCCGGAGCTGGCTTTAAGATCAGTGACGTGTCGGAGAAATAGGAAGGACTGACGGAGAAATCATCACTGTTGTCCTAATTCTGTTCAAGGCTTCACACCAGTCCTCAATGAATCATTGATTTTGTTTCATCTCTCTCAGCACTTCTACCAATAGACTCTTCTATTTGGTTCTCTGTTCAGTGCATTTAAGGACAAATAAAAAAGTTAGGTGGAATCTGAGGAAACATCTCTGAATCTTGTTCTGAATTTCAAGCAAACACAACTCTTACCGAGTGTCCTCAACGGATTTCTTTAAACTTTTTTTCTCTCAGTTACTTCATTTGCAGTGGGAAAATAAATGAATAATGGAGCCTGCAGAGGACTGGAGATAATATCTGTAAACACACCACGACTGCGTCCTACCTATCAGGGTAACTCAGACACTGATGCTGTTGGAGGATCAGCCTTCCTGGAAATCTCTGCAGTGAACTCCATGGCTTTTCTCTCCCCAAACCTTCACAGGTGGAGACGTTTCAAGCAGATGTTGTTATTTCTTTTGTATTAAGAATCTGGATAAAAACCAAACATTAAAAATTATTATTGCCTGTAAGTGAAGATGACAGACTGAACACACGCAAATCTGTTTTTGTTCCCTCTGGTCCTTCCCCTAAAACAACACGTAAATGATATATTTTTTAATCCATAAACATAAAAAATGAACAGGAAAGGAGATAACCCCACATTTTGGCATTTGGGAAGCAAATGGACAAGAAATGACTGACTTAGCCAATCAAATAAAACAAACAAAAAATGTAAACGCACAGTGGGGAAAGCCAAGGACTAAGGTTCTGGGTATGGAGAGTCCTTGGAAGGTTCTGAAGCTGGCGTGGCAGGTGGGGGTGGGAGGGTGAAGCAGGAAGGATCCTGTGTGGCTCCAGGCCCACTGAGATCAGCCAGCTGCCACTCCCAGCCCTCTGTGCGACCCCAGCTGGGCTTCTCACTCAGGAAGAAGACCCTCTGTCATCTCCAAAAGTCTGGCCACACTACAAAACAAAACTTGGAAATCCTGACATCAGGGGCGTCCCAGCAATGCTTCAGCCAGATGAAGCCCTGTCTGGCTCCAGCTCCCAGGTAGACACTCAAGTTTTCAATCCTGTCTTTTCAAGTGTGTGACAAAAGATTTTTGAAGAACTTTTCTAAGATGAAAGAGTTAAAGACATCTGGAAAATACAATATGGAGGAAATCGTTAAGCTGATAGAAAAACAAGCAAAGTATATATGTTTTGTCTTCCAAAAAGTGAGAGGGGTTATTGTATTTGTGCGTTATGAACAAGGCAGTATTTAAAGAGGAACATTCGAGGAGCAAAGACAGAGCTCCCACGAAGTAAAATATCATCTCTCCAGAATGAAAAAGTGGACAGAAGGGTTGGAAGGTAAAGTTGAAAGGAGAAAAAGAAACAGGTTCATGAAGCAGATGTGGAAAAGAAGAGAAAATCAGAACACAGAGGAATAGGGCTGGGAAAAGGGAAGTTCTAGAAATCAAGAATAAAGAATATTGAGTGGAGGAAATTATGGATGAAATTACTGAGAACTGAAAGACATGAGTTTCCAAACTGAAATGCCCGTAATACCATATTCAAGGGAAGAGATCAGATCCCCGGGGTGGGAAATGGTGGGACCCCTTTCCCATCCTCTCTCTTCACTCTCACCTTGGTTCATCACAGGGGGAGAAATTGCCCTACTCCTCGGACTGTGGGCTGGCCAGTGAGAAACTGCCCTGCTCCTCGGACTGTGGGCTGGCCAGTGAGAAACTGCCCTACTCCTCGGACTGCGGGCTGGCCAGTGAGAAACTGCCCTACTCCTCTGACTGCGGGCTTGGCCACATGACTGGATTTACTACAGTCCCCATCTGACCAGAGGTGTGACGTGTGCCTGTGCTGTTTAGCCTGAAGCCACACACGCCTGCCTGTCCCTGAGAAGATGATGCTGGAGGGGGTGGATGGTCCCAACTGAGAAAGGCCGTGTCTGAATGTGACCCCTCCCCACCACACATAAGCTGTGGGCAGTTGACCTGCAGGCTGTGGGTGAGTAAAGCCACTCGTGGTCAAGGCCATTTGTCACACAGCATTGACGGAACAGGCGTGGTCTGACATGCTCACCGAGAGACATCAGTGTGAAATGTCAGAGCACTGGGGCAGAAGGAGGACCTGGCAGACCCCACAGGGAAAAAGCAGTTCATAAACAAGCAATGAAACGTTGTCCAAAACAACCCAGAAACTCACCTAAAAACAACAAATGTCTTCCAATTTCTGAAGGAAAATCATTTCCAATGTAGATTTAATACAATCAGAGGACTTTCCCGACCTGCTGGGTCTCCAAAAATGCCTGTCATACTAACTTCCTCTGGAAGGTGCTGGAAAAAAGGCAACAAATAAATAAATACATAAAACAGTGACACAGGATATGGGAAAGGAGAACTCTAAGAGAAGAGAGATGAGTGTGTAGGGTCGTGGTGGAGGGAAGCTGCAGGTCATGCCCCTGCCCAGGTGTGGAGAGCCACCTGCCTGGGGAGTGGTGAGCCCTGGGAGACAGCCCTGTTAGGGGGTGGCACTAGGCCAGGCCTGGAACATGAGGAAGTAACTAGGGAAAGTACTAGACTGAATAGGTGACCCAGTAAAGAAAAGGAGATGTAAGACTCAGAAAGCAGGCATCTGACGGCAGAGAAGGGACTTCCGAGGTGACGGGGTGGGGAGTCCTGCGCTGAAGGTATCAGCCTGTCTGGGGAGCAACAGTCCTAAAGGAGAGAGGCGGGAGGTCTCCCAGAACCTCCACGGGGCACATAGGAGGGGCCTGTGACTGATGCAAGGGACTCTCAGAAAAGGGCAAAGGGGAAGAGGCCAAAAGGGACACAGCACCCAAGTCTCAATGTGAAAGAACAAGACCATTACTGATGTCAGGTGGGACCACACCCACGGTGCGGGTCTTATGGTACATGGGAAATTTACTAGGTGTAGAATATAAATGTCTTAACACAATAACTAAGAAAATGCCATGAAGGCTATGTTGACCAGTTTGATGAAAACATTTCAAATTGTATGTAAAAAAAAAAAATATATATATATATATATATAAAAGAAATGTAAGCATGAAACATGACCATACTCAGCTATGTATAATATTTGCAACTGTATTCATAATACTGCTGATTTAGCCAGAATTTTCAGACTCAGTATACAGGAGGATTGGGAAGAAACTGGGGGGAAGGTATGATATAATAATGAGTTAGACAGGTAATATTTAAAAATGATTACTTGAAAGAAAGTCGTCATATATAAATATGTATTCATACATAAACACAAAGCCAAAAAAAGTTGAAAATGGTTGCAGACGGTGATGCGGCTGAAGGGCAATGAGGGGGAGTGAGACAGAGACCCCCTGTATTTTATTATAAACTTTCAGTAACATTTCACAAAATGTTACTTTTTAATCATAAAAGTAAAAAAATCTCAAAGACCTAGAATTTTCAAAGTACATATGGCAGTGAAAGGAATCAGTATTCAGTCTAGAAATGTTCCTAAGTTGTTGCCTGTGCCCCTGTGACAGCTACGAGAAGGCTGGACCTGGTGCTGGCACCTGCTCGCCCGGCCGGGCAGCACAGTGGCCCCACCGTCCCACACGGTGCCGACTCCATCAGAACTGACAGACGCCAGCACATTCCGCTCTGGTTCAGGAATGGTTAACCCAAGGACACAAGGTCGTGGTTTTCACCTGTGGGTTGAGCCCTTCAGCTTCCTGGGGCCTCAGAAATTCCCACTAATCCCTAACAGCTGCCTGGCAAACGCCCCCAGTCCTCGACTAATTCTCTCAGGCAACAAGCGGTTACTGGGCGCCTGCCGCTCTCAGACTCCTCCCTGCAGACTGGGGATTTGCAAAGGAGAAATGGCTTGGTCACAGAGAAAAGGCATTTGGGCAAATGATTCTCTTAGAGAAGGAGGAAACTATCTCACAACTGATACAGAGGGTTCAGTTCACAAAATGATTTCACGTTTACCATTTCATCTGATTCTCAGCACAAAGCTGCCTGGTATCTGCTAGCCTCCTTTGTCAGGGGAGAGAACGACATGTCAGGGAAATTAAGTACCTTTGTGAAACTCACTGAGCTCACTTGGGGTGACTCTCAGACTTCAAATTCACGTTTCCGGGGGCAAGTCCAAGACTTTCTAAATGACATCACACTGCCTTGGAAGGTGACTCACCCACGCTCCTGGCCCCAGAGCAGAGACAGCTAGACCACAAAACCAACCCAGAAACCTGAGTCCCGCTGCTGAGTGAGGATGATTCCAGTGCCCTTGACCCTTTGGCTGTGCCTCCTGGCATCTTCACAACTCTCCCCATTAGCTGTACGTGCCGTTACAGTGCACCGTGGCTCCTGCTCCTGCCTCCTGGCCCTGAGTTAAGGTGACGACAGGGGGGTTGGTTTCCCAGCTTCTCCATTCTTTCCCAAGGAACCTCGCCTGACTGAATGGCCAGGTCTGGAGCCCAAACTGTATGTTGCTGTTGTGATTAGATGTGTGTCTACACTGTGGGTGGGTGGGCTACTGTTTCAATACTCCCTTAAACCTTCTAGGTTCACTGAATGGGGCTCTGCCTGTGCCAGGCACCTGCTAATTCCAAGATGAGTAGGACCCCTTCCTGTCCTCTTCCTTCAGGAGCTCATGATCCAGAATGAAGGACACACAGGTGATTCCAACCTAGTGGGATGTGCCAGACACCCAGAAAGGGTCTCATGTGTCCGTAAAGACTGACAGCAAGGAACAGAAAGGCTGCTCCTTTACCCAGGTATTTCTCGTACGTTTGAAGTCTGTAACTAGAGACTTTGACATTTAGTTCAGTGTGTAGTATCCCAAGTGCCTCTCATTGCCTTTATAGCATTATCATAAACACCATTTGTACACTTATTTCTGTTTATTTCTTGAAGAGTCTCCTTTTATACTAAACGGGAAGTTATGTGCCTCTTTCATTATAGTACGCAAGCTGAGGCGTCCTGGGCCTGACGGGTAGTGAAGCTCAGCCAACGTTTGGTAAACGCACAGGTGAGTAAGAGTGTCCACGTATTTTTATCCCTCTTTATCAAAAAGTTCCTTTTTGAGCTTCAAAACACTGTCTCTATTAGGACTATGAATTCAATATTTCAGTCGCATTGAGTTGCTTTGTTAGAACACAATCACAATACGGTGAATGATGCAGCTGCTAATTTCGCAAGCCTCAAAATGTAATTGTCAATCAATTAACAGTCTGATGTGTCTCTGACCACCAGAGATCACTGCACGCACTGCCACGTACCTGTTCACGCCACACCTCTGTGCACAGTGTGGAAGTGCAAACCACACTAAAACCTATAACCAGGCTCTGCGGGGAGTCTGCTTCCGTACATCCCCACACCGAGGCTGCTCTAATCATTTCTTTAATTCTCATGACTGTTTCAAAGGAACACTTTCCTCCCCAGATCTCAGGGAGCAGCTGTATGATACCTGGGACGCTCCTTTGCCCACTGAATTCCAGGAATCAATTCGGAGATTACATCAAACTCGCTTCAGCTAAGTTTTCACAAAATAGCACGAGAGTGACATGACCTCTCCCAAGGCTTTAATGAGCCTGATCAGACTCTACTTGTGTATCTCACACTAAGCTCCCTGTCTCTGGGACGGGGACAGTTCTCCATTAGGGAGAAGGTGAGGTGACTCTGGGAATTCCTCTCAGCCCTGTCCCTGGAATGCCTCCTTGCTGGCCACACATCTGTACCAAGATTGAACTGCCTCCAGGTAGTGACAGCGGTGAGTGATGAGATGGGATGGCCCTGTGCCCAAGTTCCTGCCCAGGGAAATGAAATTCCCACGTTTACCGGCAGGGACTGTTGACATGTAGGAGGCTCTGCCTGGCTCTAGTGAGGCCTCAGTAGAAAATGTTACTGAAGATAAACCACAGAAAAATCAGAAGGGAAAGATGCTTAAAAAATATAATAAATAAATAAAAATGGTTTTCAAGGCAATGGGAGTGGGAGCCAAATTCGGATTCAGAGACTCAGAAATCAAACCCAGGCCTCTAAGTTTGGGGCTCACCTAAATTCAACAAATACTTACAAAGGCCAACTGGGAGGTAGGCAGCTGTGGGAGGGAGAGGGAGGACAGAGTCTCCAGTAAGAGCAGCACTAGAGTCCCAGGATAGGCATCCAGCAGGGGACACAGGCCAACAAGTAGCCACAGGGAAGCCAGGGTGGGAATCCAGGGAGGGTGCCCAGGGAAGCGCTCAGGGGAGGATGGCTGTGCTGAGGACACAGAGGAGGGACCTGCCAGGTGGAGTGTGAGCCAGGGGAGGGCAGAGAAAGCAGCCCCGAGAGCTGCAGTCATTTCTGATTCCCACCAACACAGATGTGAAGCCCCTTTGCACGCCCAGACCGTGAGGACACAGAGAACAGGGAAGGTGCAGGGGACAGCAGTTACCGTTCACGGTGAAGACATCCATAGCCACGTGCTGGACAGAAGGGAGAGGAAGACTGTCAAAGCCCAGAAAACCAAGAAAAGTCACCGATACTGGAATCAGAAAGTCATACAGAAGGCAGAGTGTGTCCCTGCTCCTCAGGACACCATCACCAAGGCTCTCACCCCAGGGGTGGAGTTCCATTTCCTCAGGACTGAAATAAAAGTGTCCTCCTCATCCAGAGTCTACAAGAGTCCATCTGTGGCCATCCCCAGGTCTAGGAGCACCTGCCCTGTCCACTGCTCGCTGATGCTACAGGACCTCCAGCCCCAGCTCCTGCATGCCCAGAGCTACACGCAGCTGTTAATAATCACAACTTTTAAAAATTGCCAGAACTGGCTCGGCGCCTGTGGCTCAAGTGGCTAAGGCGCCAGCCACATACACCTGAGCTGGCGGGTTCGAATCCAGCCTGGGCCCGCCAAACAACCATGAGGGCTGCAACCAAAAAATAGCCGGGCGTTGTGGTGGGTGCCTGTGGTCCAAGCTGCTTGGGAGGCTGAGGCAGGAGACTCACTTGAGCCCAGGAGTTGGAGGTTGCTGTGAGCTGTGATGTCATAGCACTCTACCCAGGGGGACAGCTTGAGGCTCTGTCTCAAAAAAAAAAAAAAAAAAAAATAGCCAGAACTCACCCGCTCCTTTGCATCTCACATTCATCCAGGCTCTTGAATGTTTTCCCAAACCATCTTTCCAAGGAGGAAAGTGAGTCATTAAGTAAAAGCTCTAAAGTCACACACATATTTAGTGGCAGAATCAGGATTCAAATACAGTGTCACATGATTCCCAATGTTTGAACTGATTTTCCCCCACTAAGACCAGGCCCTTGACCACTACTCACACTTTGGTCTTTTCAACTTCACTGGTCCTAAAGACTATTGAAAAACACTTTCTTTTTCAGTCATTGCATTTTTGTCCCTTTATATTATTAATTTTTTGAGCTCTACGCAGATAATGATGAAAATGGTTTTGAAAATTCTCTCAGCCATTCTGCTAACTGGTAATACCTATAATAACTTACAAATCCAATCTGGAAACCAAGTTCTAGGTTATTTTAAATTGAGTACTTAAAGTCAGTGAAAGTTGAATATTTCAAGTCAATGAAACAATCTTTGGGATAAAGGGAAATTTTAACAGGGAAATCAGATTTCACCCCGTTTGAGCACCTTGAGTCTGGTGATCAGGTAGACACTGTGTGTCTGTGAGATGAGTGGCTGGTGCGTCTTTTGCTGTACAGAGTCTTAATTTTCTTTATCATTTACTTTTACTTAGGATAAAAAGAGACTAGTAATTGGAAGCCCCAGATAACTGAGGAAGAAAACCTTGACTTGTGCTGGTTCACATCAAAGGTATACTACAAAAATGACCAGCATCAGTAATATTAATTTTTTTTAAATTGCACAAAACTTAAAATCTACAAGTCCTTCCTTGACCGAATACTATATAATATATTCCACAGTATTAAACATTCCACTTGAGGGCCAGGAAATGGCATTTGGCAGGTTACTACTCTCTGTGGACAAAGCAGTGTCTTAGCATATTAAAAGGGTGAGTTCATCTCAGCTGTGGAAAAAAGAACCGTGAGTTTGGTGACCTCCACGGGTGATGCTGCCAGGGGAGCAGCCCAGGGTGTGAAGATGAGGTGCGGAGTCACCTACAGAAGTGTTCTGTTGGGCTCTGGCAGTTGCTACTGTTGTTTGTATTTGAATTAATTGACAATATTTGAAGCCAGGCTCTTCTGGAAACGAAAATAGATCTGGCGACACTGGCTGGACATCTCCCTAAGGCAGCAGTCGGCTGCCCCTTCAGAAGGAAACTGCACTCTGGGGTTCCCTCCGTCTCTCCATGGCTACACACCTGCCTAGATGCTTCCTGCTTCCTATCTGCGTGGCCCTGGGAAGCATCAGCGTGTCTGCCTGGTGCAGGGTGGCCAAGAGGGGTATGCTAAGGCAGCCCCATTGGAAGACGCTACACAAGCCCATGAGTGAGGACAGGTCCTTAAGACGGAGCACACGCCCTAAAATGCATCCTTTGGGGAGGGGTTGTGAGGGGCATTGCACGGGCAGAGGGCACAGGAAGAGCAGGTGGGGGGACAAAGGTCCAGGATGTTTGGCTCACACAAATGCTCCCTGAGTGCCTGCCGCAGGACCAGCACTGTGCTGGGCATGACCCAAGAAGGAATATCTGTCCTCTGCTCAAACACTTCCATGAACAAGTAACTCGCCACCTACCAATGCACCTCGTTCTCACTTACGGGTTTTAATATTGTAAAAAATAAAAAATGCACACTGCTTCTGAGTGTGTGCTCTGAGTATGAGCATGTCACCTAATTTGAATGCTTACAGGTGCCATATAAGGCAAATGGGAAAATAGGGGGGAAATGGGGAGACTAAGAAAGGTTAAGTGATGACCCCAGGAATGCACCGAGTGTGTGCAGGACTGAGCACTCCAGACCTGCTAACTCCAGAGCCTGCTGCTGTGGGAACTGGTGCCCTGTAATTACCTCAGATTTACTGGGTGACCAGTGTGCTAATCCCTTACAGGCCAATTCACATTAGAATGATAACAGTTGGATCTGGTTTATTGGGTTACTCACAGAGGTATTGACATTTAAAAAGAGGCTCCTGGATTCACTGGGCTTTCAATACAAAGGAATGTGTCTTCAGCAGCAGGGGTCAGGGGAGGGAGGGCGCCTGACCGCAGAAAGCCTGAGCAGTAGGTCACACACCTGCTGGAAAAGCCCAAGGAATTCCAGCCTCAGAAATCCGAGGACAAACGACATCCCCTCCCTAGGATGGGATTTTCTTTCCTGTTAAATGAAGAGATTATACTTAATTGTGCACAGAGTCTACAGAATTATGAGAGTCTAACTTGATGGGATTTTGCCCCATCTTGCCCCCTCCCTGAAAATACTAACAGATGTTATATTCAGACGTTGAGAGGCATAAATGAGTAGATGGGTTAACTGGGGAATATTGGGAGGGTGAGGAATTCCAGATTTGGAAAAATAAGGTGAGTCACGCTGCTTAAAGTTATCTGGGAGTATACGTTCCTTCATAAAGCCACCTCCCCTTTCCTTCAAGACCCTATTTTAAGAAAGAGATTATCACTGTAATTAAAAAGGTGCTGCTTAATGATGGGAGTCAACATCTTGTGTCAGAAGCAGCCTGGCTTTAGTGTGAGATGGATAGACATGGGTTGAACACCAGTCTGGCACTTGCAAACCCCATGACTGGGCACCATTTTTCAGCCACATTAAACATTAGTCTTTGTCGTGTAACAACTGCAATTTTTTTGGAGTTGTGAAAATCAGAGATGATGTATTAAAATGTGTAATTATGGCTCAGCAGCTACGGTGCTAGCCACATACACCAGAGCTGGTGGGTTCAAATCCAGCTCAGGTCTGCCAAACAACAATGACAACTACAACCAACAGCCGGGTATTGTGGTAGGTCCCTGTCGTCCCAGCTACTTGGGAGGCTGAGGCAAGAGAATTGCTTAAGCCCAAGAGTTTGAGGTTGCTGTAAACTGTGACACCACTATACTCTACCCATGGTGACATAGTGAGACTCTGTCTCAAAAAAAAAAGTGTAATTATGTAAATAAAGGAGACAATAAATGATGAATGCGTAATACTATAGAATGTTCTATTTTGAGAACTTTTTGATATACTCAGAATAAAAAATGTGAATAAAAAAATATAAATACGGAAGTCAAGTAATACTATCTTATAAGATTTTATATATATATATATACACACACATATACATACATACACACAAATAACACTGTATTTCAAATAACTGCTAAATATTGGGACTTATTTATGTGCTTATATTATAAACCTCTTTTTCTAATGATGACTCTAACATTTATAACATACACACATAATCTTTATTTTTCTGAAAAGGTATGCAATTAGTCAACCTTCTCAACCTTCTCAAAAACAAAATCATAGAAGCCTTATTTACCTCTTATCTCCCAGGTTGCTGGAGTCTAACTTTTCCATTTCATCTTCCTAACGTTTCCCAAACACGTGGAAGCCAACCAACACTCACACCTGTTCCAACACCATTTCCTGCTTCCATTCTCACCATCCCTTCCTCCTCATTCTCGTTTCTTCTTGCTCAAGTGTGTCCTTTCATCATGATTTCACCAGCTCCTGTGAACTGGAAGCCATCTTAGACTCTGCATGTTTTAAACAAAATGGCTTTCACCCCACTCTCAGCTGAGAGTTTGTCTGACTACAGAATTCTAGCGTGGCTGATTTTTACTGTCGCTAATTTAAGATTACAAAATTTTCTTCTCTTACCCATTGTTGCTAAAGAAAATTCTGCCAATGCTTTGAGGATGTAGTGTTTTATCTCTCTGATTTTTTTTTTCAAATAAAGATCTTGGTCTTAATGACAATTTTTAGAAATGTTTTGCCATAGTGGGTTTGGCATGAATTTATTTATTTATTTTTATTTATCATATGTGGAACTAATGGTACTTTTTTCAACCTGAGGGAGTTTCCTTCAATTCAAAAAAGTTCTTTGCCTATATCTTTTTATTTTGGTTTCTAATAATCTTTTTTTTATTAGATCATAATTGTGTACATTAATTCTATCATAGGATACAGTATGTTGCTTCCATATGCAGTTTGGAAAACTCTCATCCAACTGGCTAACATAGCCATCATGTCTTTCTCATAATTGTTGTGTTAAGACAT
>CAUYQV010144450.1:0-12573 GCA_963574575.1 Galagoides demidoff | reverse complement strand
TGGTCCCAGCTACTTGGGAGGCGGAGGCAGGAGACTCGCTTGAGCCCAGGAGTTGGAGGTTGCTATGAGCTATGATGCCATGGCACTCTACCCAGGGGGATAGCTTGAGGCTCCGTCTCAAAAAAAAAAAAAAAAAAGAAATTCTCTGTGCTACATCATCCTCCCTTCTTTTCACCATTACCACCAGTAAGGTGGGTTTTTTAAGCGGGGGGAGAGATCACAACCTTCAAGATGAGAAAGTGTTCTATTCCTCAGAGTACTTAGAGCAGGTAGGTACAGCAGAGTTGCTCTTTGAGATTTGCTGATTTGAAGACTGACCTGCTTTCACCCTCCTCAATTCTGCATATCATGTTTTTGGAAACACGTATTTATTTATCCCTTCTGATGGGCTCTTAGACTACTTCTGCTTAAAGAAGAATGTTACTCTTATGGCCCAGCATTCGATCAAGTGTATCAAGTGATAAAAAGGTCTGATCCACTGCTCAGATCAATAGCAGGCTGTTAGACTACACCAGCAGCCCTAAGCACCACTTATTTGACGATATCTCAGAGCTCTTTCTGAGGCTGCAATATTTTCTAAGATCTGTGTCATCACAATTAGGTTGTAAATCCTTTGTTAGCAGCCCATAGTTAAATCCTTGAACAGGAGCATCCATCTATCTATCCATCTATTTTAGAATATAATTAAAGAATGCGAGTACAAGTGATTCTAAGAGTAGAATATAAATGTCTTAACACAATAACTAAGAAAATGACATGAAGGCTATGTTAACCAGTTTGATGAAAATATTTCAAATTGTATATGAAAACACCACATTGTACCCCATGATTGTATTAATGTACACAGCTATGATTTAATAAAAAAAAAAAACTGTCAAAAAAAAAAAAAAAAGAATGCAACCAGGCGCAGTCACAGTGGCTCACATTTGTAATCCTCGCACTTTGGGAGGTGGGTAGATCACCTGAGCTCAGGAGTTTGACACAGCCTGAGCAAGAGTGAGACCTCATCTCTAAAAAAATAGCCAGGTGTTGTGGTGGGTACCTATAGTTCCAGCTACTTGGGAAGCTGAGGCAAGAAGATCACTTGAGCCCAAGAGGTGCAGGTTGCTGTGAGCTCTGATGCCATAGCACTCCACTGAGGGCAAGAAAGTAAGACTCTCAAAAATAAAAACATTAAAATAAAAATAATTAAAGAATGGACAACAGATATTGAGGGACCTAATGAACAGCAGCCAAATTGTCCCTTTCTCTGCCCAACTAACTGTATTTAACATCACCAAGCACCAGTTATAACAGTGATACAAGGAAAGGATGCCTTTTTTTTGGAGACAGAGTCTCACTATGTGGTGATGTGGTGTCACAGTTCACAGCAACCTCAAACTCTTGGGCTTAAGCAATTCTCTTGCCTCAGCCTCCCTAGTAGCTGGGACTGCAGGTGCACACCACAATGCCCTGCTATTTTTTTGTTGTAGTTGTCATTGTTGTTTTTAGCAGGCCCAGCCGAGTTTGAACCCACCAGCTCTAATCACTGAGCTATGGGCGCCAAGCTGGACAGGAAGCTTTAAAAATTTAAGTATAGCTAATTGTTTTCCTGACCTCAATCCTGAATCTAACCTTGTCTATAATCTCAAATGTGATCAAAATGTTTTTTCTTATAATTCTCCTAAATCTTCATCTTAAAGAGTCATGTTTCTTTTGCCTAAGCCTCTAGGATCTTAAACCCTCTTGGCACCATGGCACCTGCTGCTCTGAACTTCTCCCCCACTTAGGGCACTCTGCCCAGGCTGTCAGTTTAGAGAACTCCAGAACAAAACCACACAAAAAGATAAAAGCAGAGCTGCTGTAGGTGGGGTCGATGTGGGAAGCCTGAAGCCCCATCAATTTGACCTCTCTCTTTCTCCCCACCTCCAGTCCCCAAGCTCCTTCCACAGACCCAAGGACTTTAAGGGATGATGCTTAAAGTCCCCTGTTTTTGAGAGAAAAAGTATTTACCTAAGAAACCAACAGCTAGTTAGTAGCAGATCAAAGATAATTTTAACGCTATATAGGCCACTAGCTTCATTTCGCAAGACTGAAAGATGACCATTCAAACAGAAACTACAAATGTAATTGTTAATATGTATCACCATATACATGCCTTTATGATTTCTCCAGATTTCAGCAAAGGTGCCAGAATGTCTAATCCTCAGATAAATTATACTCTGGAAAATGGTACATTCCAAAAGAGGAGCCTCCAGGCCCAAATTAGAGACTCAACATTTTTAACTAAAAAAATGCTTTCAAATGAAGCCTATTTCTTCTCATATCTCTTTCTCCCCCAAGCCCAAGACCATAAATAACTTTAAAAATAATGTTCCTTGGGGTGAGTACTCTGATAGGAAGATAATGAGGATAATAATGAGAGTATTTTTTTCTCCCCTTATCCATTTCCACAGCAACATGAATTCACAGGATGCTTTGTTATCGGTGTGGTTATGACTTTTAAAGATAACAGGAAGGCAGGCATGCCCATGCAGGGACAGTCTTTCCACAGAGAATACACAAGAAGCTGGAGGGAAGGGGGATGCTTCTGAGCATGGAACGTGGCCCGTTAGTTCTTTTCAGGGTGAGGCCGGTGGTCTGGCATCCTGGAGATTTCTCCAGCTTTCCTGAGAGGGAAATGACACACACCTCTGTACCTCTCCTGGGGTGGCAGACTGAGGTTTGAACTCACCAGGCCACACCCCTCTCATTCAGCACTTGGTAGGGGCTACCTGTGACTTACTCTAATCTCTGTCCTATCCCCAACCTTCTACCCCTTGACCTCGGTAGAAGGGTGTTTTGGGGAATAAACTAGAATGGGGACATGGAGCTGCCCTTTATGACAAGGAGAGGCTGAGATAGGGAACTTAAGGGTATAGTTAGATGCAGAGAAATGGAAGAAACCTTTCCATCTTCAAGTCAGAGCAGTAGACATGGCCATTCTCAGCTCCTAATGGTAGGGATTGAGAAGCCTGCTGAGAATGGCTTAGGTGAAACCACTCCTATATCTGATTCAGCTTTATCAGCCCTCCCCCAATTGCAGTCTGCAGAGCTCCTAAAAGTGAGTGACCCATAGCAGGCAGGAGGGGTTCCTATCTATCTTCCTATCCAGTTGGCTCCCCATTTTCTCACCCTCATGTGGCACTAACTCCAGGTTAAGCCATGAGTATGTAGAGAGAAGCCAGCCCCACCCCACAAGGTTTGCAGACCAGTGAGTAGGAGGGACAAGCCATGTAACTGCTTTTCAGAATAGATCCTGTCTTCTGATTCCCCCACCCACAAAAAAGCAAAGCTGGGCATAGAGCCCAGTGGATCCTTCTTGAATTGATAGTGATAAAAGCAGTATCACTTCATTACAGGAAAGCCTTGATCTCATCAATATCACAGCAGCTTGCCTGTAATGATCTTGATTTTGTCACGGTTCGATGGGAAAATAACTGAATTGAGAAGCAAAATCAGAAAGAGACGATGGCAGGAATAACAAACAGGCTCAATCCTGAGGCTTGTTCTTTGTAATGTCATTACTGGGGTTCTGAGATAATGAAATCAAGAATATTTAAATCTGATTTTCAAGTGGGACTAAATGAGGGCTTTTCTAAGATGCTAGAGAATTGGAATACAACTTTAAGAGAACTCAAAAAATTAGGATGAAGGGACTTGTTGCAGAAGGAGGGTGACATTTCATATAAGCTGGGATATAAGAGGCAAAACAAAGTAACCCAAAGGAGGGATGGTGAGGAAAAAACAAACCATAATTGTTTTGTTTTGTTTTATTTATTTGGAGACAGAGTCTCACTTTGTTGCACTTGGTAAAGTACCCTGGTGTCATAGCTCACAGCAACCTCAAACGCTTGGGCTCAAGTGATTTTCTTGCCTCAGTCTCCCAAGTAGCTGGGAATATAGGCTCCTGCCACAACACCTGGCTATTTATTTTATTTTATTTTATTTTTTCTGAGACAGAGCCTCAAGCTGTCCCCCTGGGGAGAGTGCTATGGCATCACAGCTCACAGAAACCTCCAACTCCTGGGGTCAAGCAAGTTTCCTGCCTCAGGCTCCCAAGTAACTGGGACCACAGGCACCTGCCACAATGCCTGACTATTTTTTGGTTGCAGCCATCATTGTTGTTTGGCGGGCGGGCTGGGGATTCGAACCCGCCACCTTAGGTGCATGTGGCTGGCACCTTAGCCACTTAAGCCACAGGTGCCGAGCCGATTTTTTTATTTTTTAATTTTTTTTTGAGACAGAGTCTCATTTTGTCACCCTTGGTAGAGTGCTGTGGCATCACCTCCAGCTCCTGGGCTTAGGTGATTCTCTTGCCTCAGCTTCCCGAGAAGCTAGGACTACAGGTGCCTGCCACAAAGACCAGCTATTTTTTTGTTGCAGTTTGGCTAGGGCCAGGATTGAACCTGCCACCCTCAGTATATGGGGCCAGTGCCCTACTAACTGAGCCACAGGCACCACCAAATGCCCAGGTATTTTTAGAGACAAGGTCTCCCTCTGGCTCACGCTAGTCTCAAACTCATGAACTCAGGCAATCCACCTGCCTCCACCAACCCAGAGTGCTAGGATTACAGGTGTGAACTACTGTACCAGGCCCTAACAAGTCATATTTGAAGACAAGACCCAAGAATGGTGGTTTGCCACAAGCCAAATGTTGGGTTTCAATCCTCTAAGGTCTTTTCTGCTCCAGCTCTGAGATGGAACCCAAGTCCCATTTGACCAAGCAGCATATTGAAAAACACATCCGGACCCTTTTTGTCACAGCTCTGTGCACTCACAGTGTGCCTTGAGAACACTCACAGCACTGTCAGGGACAAACGCCCACCTCTGTGTGCACATCTGCACACAGCAGGAAGACTCTGGGACCCTGTCTGCTTCCTTCCCTCTGAGAGCTGGCTCGTTTCAAGGTGGGCCCAAACTTTTGTCTAGCTCCAGCCCCTTGTCAGAAATCCCTGCCCACACCCCAAGCCAGTTGGGAGGAAGTGGGGCTGGGAACCTGAGAACCACCTCCTCTCTCCATTTCCCCCTCTCCTTCTTCACTAGGCTCCCACTTAGTGGAGGTGAGTTCTCAAAGTCTCCAGATAAAAATGTTCCCTGACCATAGCAGCCTATGGGAATAGTGACCCGGAGGTACCCATTCCAGATGCCAGAAGCTTGGGAAGCAAGGACACATGCACACCCTTGCCCACTCACACTCCTTTTCACTCTCACCTGCACAGACACACACAGCTGGGTGCCACCACCACTGTGGTGACTTGACAGCTACCACCTGCATAGGGTTAACTGCATGGGATTCCACTGCAGTGTGGAGAGCAGGCAGGTAGGGATGTCCTGTCCCTCCTCCCTGCCAAGGAAGAAGGATCATTTTCAAAGAAGAGGAATTAGTTTTGGAGCTGAGGCTACTCCCAGGCCACTCCGCCTACCACACTCCTCCCAGGGCAAAGAACCTAGAAGAGAGCCTGGTGTGGCGTGTGCATGCATGTGGGGACAGCCACAGCATCACATCCTGAAACCCCTCTGTCTTTCAGCTACTGGCACACAGGCAGGGGTCCAGGAAGACAAAGGGAAGGAGAAGGACAAGAAAGCTTTTCTCAAAACTTTGATCATGACATTTAAAAAAGGAGGAGGCCAAACCCAGAGTGCCCTGAGAGGGAGAGAGATGAGTGAGGGAGGTGGAGGGTAAACTGGAGGGCCAGGAGGGAGGTGGAAGGACAAGAGTGGGGGCAGGCCGTTCAAGACCAAAAAGAGGGCAGTGTCACAGAATTTAGGAACTGGGAAAGGACTTTAGGAACCTTTTAACCTGGTCTTCCCCATACCACATTCCACCTAAGAGGCTAGAGGCCCAGAAAAGTAAGCAGATGAGTCTGAAGTCATAAAGGGATGAGATGAGATTTTGCATGTGAAAAGCAGCTTCTTATGGAAGTGGGAGCCAGGGAGGGTACAGAGGTAAGAATGATGGTATGAGGGTCAAGTCCAAATTCCTCCCATGACTCTCAGTCAGTAATGCTGGGGCCACAGGAGGTGTCCCCTCCAAATCAGTCCAAGCCAGGCACCTCCTATCTCCAGGACTCAGGCCCCACTCCAGCTTTTCTGCCTTGCTGACACCATAGCCCATGGAACTGGAAGAAAGGGCATTCCTCATTAGCAGATGGGGCAGCAAGACCCTATACTCCACAAATTCTGGGACTCTACTCATACTTTCCCCTTTAAGAGACAGGCAGGGCAGAGTGGCACTCCCTCCTGTGTTCCACAAAGACAAACAGGCCCAGCAATAGGAATTCAGGGAAAGACAGAGCCTGAACCCAGAGCTGTCCTAGCATAGAAATATCCATCTGCACCTTGGCCTGGCTCCGGCAATGTGAGGTGTCTATAGTTCTACCAGTATCCTGTCTCAGGTGTACTACAGGGCAAGAGCACATAGGTTGTTGTTTTTTTGTTTTTTGAGACAGTCTCACTATATTACCCTCTGTAGAGTGCAATAATATCACAGCTCACAGAAACCTCAAACTCTTGGGCTTAAGCAATTCTCTTGCCTCAGCCTCCCAAGTAGCTGAGACTACAGGCACCCGCCACAATGCCCAACTATTTTTGTTGTTATTGTTGTTGCAGTTATCATTGTTGTTTTAGCAGGCCTGGGCCAGATTTGAACCTTCCAGCCCCAGTGTATGTGGCTGACACCCTAACCAGAGCTATGGGCCCCAAGTCTAGCACATGGGATTTTATTAGCAGTAACGTTTGGAGTGAATTCTAGGATGACCTTGATTTTTCCCCATAATACCTGGCAGAGTCTTTGCAGACATAATCCCTGGTAGGAAAGGGCTAGCCAGGGACAGGTGCGCGGGGCAGACAATGACACAGCTTGGGCCTGTGTTCCAGGAATTATGAAGCCCACAAACCAAGAACCTTCATGCTAGGTTTGGGGGTGGGAGACACACCCCTCACCAGAAGCCAGACTGCTGGGAAGTGAGTGTGAAGAAGCTCTGAGCACTTGGGGTTGCCTGCTGGATCACCAAGAGGGTCTAGTTTGTTGCTCCCTGGAGGCAATGGTCTTCTATTCTCAGCTCTCTTCTCAGAGATCCAATGTCTGCCCTGTCCCATGGCCTCTCAGCCACAACTGCTCCATTCTCCTCCCAGCAGGCACTGCTCACCCTTCCTACGGAGCTGCTCAGGTTCCCCTGCAGCCTGCCATCCAGTCCATTGTTCAATGGTGCAAAAGGGCAGGGGACCTACCGCAGACCCCTCCTCTGGAATGGCAAGGGAGGAAGACTCTCCCAGTCTCTGGCAGCTGGGACTATGAGGCTCATGTCATTCTGTGAGACTTTAGGCTACTTTGCCTAAGGGAACTGTGGCTATTGCCCTGGCAAGGGGACAGGACAAGGACAGTCAGCATCCTCCCCTTCTCTAGGCTGAATATGGCTCTTCCCTACTACTCCCCACACCAGCCCCTCCTGCTAAGACCCCTGGGGAGAAGGAGCCTTCTCAAGCCATGCCAGTTCCTCTCCTGTGATTTGTTCTGAATTTTCAAACAAAGAGTAATTATGACAGATGTGGAGCAATCAGCATCATTATGCAGGGAAACAAGAAAGGGAAAGGAACAGAGAGGACCCCAGAGGGGGAGGGGACTTTGTCTTTCTTCCTTGGGAAGAAGCAGCTCCCACCTCCACCCCTAGCAGCCCTAGCAAACTTCCAACTACCCCTTCAGCCAGAGCACCTATCCAGCCAGACATCTTCCACAGAGTTACTGTAGCTGGGACATCCCAGCTGTGGCTAGGAGGTGGAGTGGGGGGCTGTCCATGTAACCCTGCTGGCCCAGCCAGAAGTGGCTTCCACCTTGACCAGGGTTCTAAGCTATTCTCTGTTCCCCACACTCTCCCAACACTACCCTGCATGCCCCAGGCATGTGACTTTATTTCTGAGGCATTAAAATTGATATATCCTCTAAGGATTCCAGTCTCCTCTAAAGACATTCAGGCTGGTGAACATTTGGTCAGGCAGACCTGGGTTTAAATCCCAGCTTCCCTACTTACTGTGTGCCCTTGGAAAAGTTAATTAATCATTCTAGGCTTCTATTTACCCATGTGTAAAATAGGACCAGTAATTCCTATTAATGGAACTGTGGGAATTAAGTAAATTAATACATAAACAGCTTACAACAGCGCAGCCTCATATTACTATGACTACATCTACTAGTACTAGTTAGCGCACTATGAGCACCAGCACACAGGCAGCCCTTACACCTGGTCAGCTCGGCACCCAGTGGGCTTTGGAAACTCAGAAGGGCTCTGCAATATGTCATGGATGTCAAGACCCTGTTTCCAAGGCTTGCCGGTGAACAAGCCCACACCCAGAACTCCAGCCACAAACAAAGCAGGGCAAGACAAAAGAAAAAACCCAAACACTCACCCCAGGGGAGGGGAGCATACAGAAGCCTCCCCTTTTCTGACCTAGAGGACAGTGAGGAGTGAGGCATTGGGGCAGGCCAGTGTCTAGAAGGCTGATAAAGCAGAGTGACTCCGTCACCAGGCGAGGCTGGAGGACCAGCCATGGCTTTGGGCAGGTTACCACCACCACTGCCCGCGGGGCCTCAGTTTTCAAGTCTATAAAATGAGAAGTTTGGACCAGATGAGCCCCAAGGTTTCTCCTCCAGCTCTGATCCTACTGGGAAAACCTTTAAGGTCCTGGGAATTTTAGGATTCTTTTGCTACAGCCTGCAACTCTGAAAGAACTAGAACTTGGGTCTCTCTCATGGTGGTCTGCCCCTTCCTCTCCATTTAGGTGGTCTGGTCTCCATCTGCCCACCCCAAGTCCCTGGGGCCTCTTGATAGTCCCCCCTCACATTCCAATGGCCGTGGGGGCAGCAGCCAGACCAGAAAGTCCAGTTCCTGCCCATTATCACTGCTTGCATCTGCACTGCAACCTAACACCAGCATTCCAGAGAGCAGCCCAGGGCTGCCCCCCTACCCACTGTGGTCAGTGTCAGTGTCCAGGCCCAGAGACAGGCCCCACCAGAGTCCAGGGTTCTCAGATTCCTCTCAATGAAGGTCTGTCTCCAGGGAGCCTCCAACTTGCTGGGAAGGCTGTGGACCCCTTCCTCTGGGGTCCTCCTTGAACTTCATCTTCTCAGTTTTTCTTCCCCTTGCTCTTTGCAGAGAGCTGAGCTTACCTACCTCTGCTCTCTGAAACACAGGGATCCCCTTCTAAGAACAGCAGAAGATGGTGGAGGAAGAGGGAAGAATAGAATAAGAGAAAGAAAGAAGAGCTGAGAAAGCGAGAAGGTTCGGAGGACAGGGCAGGAAAAACTAGAACCAAGTTATGAAATATGGCCTCAGTGGAAGGCAGAAGTGGGAGGCAGTGTCAAAGACCAAGGAGTATCAAAACCAAGATCCAGAGAAGAGAGAGAGAAGGGTAGGTAGGAGGCGCTGGGACGTGGGCCCTCTGCATCACATTTTCCGCCCTCCCTGGCCCTGCCTGCTTGCATCACACCCACTGCCCACCCCTGTATCTCCCTGCAGTCTGGGGTCTGCCAGCAGCCCCTCTTGCCACTTTTCAGGCCTTGCCTCGGCACCTGTCCTTCCACCTTCACTGGGGCCCCATACCTTGAGTCCAGGTGCCCCTCCTTGGGAAACCCATGGAGATCCCTCTCTTCTGCTCTCTCCTTACGTTTGAGGGCAGTAACAGACGGTTAGCACTTCTCAGAACAGAGTTGGGGGCAGAGGGAGCAAACACAGAAATCAAGAAGTTGGGGGAATGGAGTAGTGCAGGTCAGCAGGGTCATTGGGACTGCAGCCAGATTTGGGGCACCTGCCTAATAAATAAGAAAACCATGGTCTGGAGTCCTGGAAGTGCTTATGACCATTCCCACCTGCCCATAATGTACGCTCCACCCTCCACTTGCCTCTCTCCTCCCTAGATAGATGACCTATTGCTGCCTCTTGCCCTGGAGTGATTCTGTCTGCACTCTAGCCTGGCCATGCTACTGAAGGGAAGAGGGGTTCCCACAGGAAAGCTCTCCGATGGAGATGGAGCCCAACCCTAGGCCCCTTTTACATCCTTAAGGCACATACCATACCATATGCTCAGGCACCCACGCAGGTCAGTGTGGCATCAAGCACACTCCCTCACTGCTGGTCTCCACATTCCTTATTTGCAACTAGGTCATGGCCAGAGAAACTTAAGGCCCCATAGGTTAGTCACACAGGCAGACTTTTCTGGTGGACTCAGTCCAGTTTAAACAAAGATAGCAGTGAGCTGTTTGGTTTTCGGTCCTGGGTACCCTTCTGTTTCATTCTACTTTTATTGAAGTCTGTGAAGCTGCTGCAGAAACTCTTTATCTCTCTCTTTCTCTCTCTCTGACACACACACACACACACACACACACACACACACACACGTGCACACACACACATACACACACACACACGCACACGCACCCCAGATGCACCCCAGACCGCAGGGACTCTGGAGAGGAGAGGGAAAGGCAATACAAGAAGGCCAGGAGTGAAAAAGTCCTTTCTCCCTGGGGTTGGGGAGGGGACAGAGGGTTAAGGGGGGGCCAGGGGCCTGTTTCATTTGCAGGCTGCAAATGCCTCTCCTATTCACCAGCCCACATTCCCAGCCAAGGCGCCTGGCCGCTGACAATGCCGGGAACAGGAACAGAGAAGATTTGCACATTGTGTTTAAGGGGCCAGCTGGCTGCCTGCGACAGTGGAGCCAAGGTGTGGGAACCAGAAGCAAGCGTTAGACTTCCACACTCAAGTCCTGTGGGTGGGGGTAAGGGGCAGCCCTGCACACAGAGGGTAAGGGGGGCCCTCCCCACACATTTGGGGCTCATGAGCCTGGGGACACAGGCCTCATACAGCCAGAGTAAAGTCCAAGGCAGGAGACCCAAGACCCTGGCATGGAGGGGGTCCCGAGCCATCTAGTCTCTGATTCACACCCCATCTGGCGAGGAAGAGAGAGTCTCAGTTCCTCCAGAGATAAACACACAGTGGCAGCCGCCCCATGATGCTGCCCTGCGTGTATTACATTCCCTGCCCATCCTCCCTGTTCACAAGCTTCTGTTCCTTTGAGCTGTGCTATCAATTACGAGGTGGTGGGTGGGGGGAGGCAAAAGAGAGGCAGCGAGAGAAACAGAAGAGAGACAGAGAGACAGCTTTGTCCCAGAAGGCCACATGTTCATTTAGTTTTTTACCAAGCTCCACAGGCAAGGGACATGAGAAACACAAAAGAAAGAGAAACCCTTTAGGAGCTTAAAATCTAGTTGAGGAGACAGATGGATCCGGCCACAAAACAGTTACTTAGCACTTGCAGCCCTCCCTGAGAGCAAGGTCTAGCCTGAATGCCACAGACCACAAATGCTCCCTGCCTTAGGAAGGGGAAGAAGAAATTACTGTGTGCTGAATGGTCTTTGGGGAGGAACGGGATATGGGAAGAACAGGGGAAGGAATAGCCTGGGAAGGGGCCAAGCAAAGGCAGGTGTGCCCTAAGGAAGCCTTAATGCCCTAGAGCTGAGGTGTGCCTTGGTCAAACCCCACAATCCTACAACATGAAAAGTGATGCCCAGAGAAGGTGGGTGACTTATCCACAGCCACACAGGACCCTTGGTGTCCACACAAGGGCCTTTCTAGCACAGCCCACAGCTTCTCAGGAGTGTCAGAAGGGGTCAGTTTGTAGAGTGCTGCCTGACAGGTAACAGGGTCTGGACCTCGTCCATTTGCACGTACCTCCGTGCCACAGCTGAGTACAGGTGACCTCCTGGCATGAGGACAGCCCCAGGTATGGCCACTCACTCCTCATACCAGTTGCACTTCAGCTGCAGCACCGGCTCTCTTCCCTAACGGGTGGGCAGATGTGTCTGAGGGGTAGTGGGGGAGACTCCCCCTGGGCTTCCGCAACTGAGCAGCCCTTCAGGGAGAAGAGGGAAGTGTGCCAGGAACACCTCCCTCCATGCCCAACCCAGAGCTCCCTAAATACCAAGCTATATTCCCTAGCAGCTCCTGCCCAGAATTGTGCTGAGCCCACCCAGTCCTGGGTCTACAGACCTACACCCAGACCCTACCCCCAGGTCCATACAGCCGTGGATCTTGTTGCTGAAAAGGGATTCCACAGTAGTTGGTTAAAGTACTCCCCTCAGGCAGGCTGAGAAAACTTTCAAACTTCAGAAGTAGGAGCTGAGGGCCTAAGAAGATAGGGACTGAGGTGGGGAGAGCAGGACGGTTCTCTTTTCTGCTATACCCCACTGCCTCTTCCCAGGAGCCTGGGGTCTTCCTGGGAATTATACTGCAACTAAAACAGCTCAGAACTTTTCATCTCTGTTACCTCTCCAGAATAACAATAGTTAATAATAACAGTTAACATTATTAGTTCCTTAGTGATTTTTTTTTTTGTTTTTGTTTTTTTTTATTTTTTTTATTTTTTGAGACAGAGCCTCAAGCTATCCCCCTGGGTAGAGTGCCATGGCATCACAGCTCATAGCAACCTCCAACTCCTGGGCTCAAGCGAGTCTCCTGCTTCAGCCTCCCAAGTAGCTGAGACCACAGGCGCCCACCACAA
>CAUYQV010144449.1:0-17831 GCA_963574575.1 Galagoides demidoff | reverse complement strand
TTTTTTTTTGAGACGGAGCCTCAAACTATCCCCCTAGGTAGAGTGCCATGGCATCACAGCTCATAGCAACCTCCAACTCCTGGGCTCAAGTGAGTCTCCTGCCGCCGCCTCCCAAGTAGCTGGGACCACAGGCACCCACCACAACGCCTGGCCATTTTTTGGTTGCAGCCATCATTGTTGTTTGGCGGGCCCGGGCTGTGGATTCGAACCCGCCACCTTAGGTGTATGTGGCTGGCGCCTTAGCCGATTGAGCCACAGGCGCCGCGCCTGTTTTCAGTATGTTCACAGAGTTTTGAAACAGACACCACAGTTGATTTAGGAAGAAAAGTTAATTTAGGCTCAGCACCTGTTGCTCAGTGGTTAGGGCACCAGCCATATGCACCAAGTCTGGTGGGTTCGAACCAAGACAGGCCTGCTAAACAACAGTGACAACAACAAAAATAGCTGGGCGTTGTGCAGAACCCCTGTAGTCCCAGCTACTTGGGAGGCTGAGGCAAGAGAATTGCTTAAGCCTAAGAGTTTGAAGTTGCTATGAGCTGTGACATCATAGCACTCTACTGAGGGGGTGACATAGTAAGACTCTGGTTTCTTACTAAATAAAACCTTTTTTTTTGGGAGACAGAGTCCAAAAAATCCATTTAACAGTCACTTCTCCATTTGTCCCTAGTATCCAGTACCTCCACTCTCAAGCCCTAGACAACCACTAGTCTACTTTCTGTCTATAAATTGTGGACATTTCAGATAAATAGAATCATACAATGTATAGCTTTTTTGTCTGACTTTCACTTGGCATAATGTTTTCATGACTCATCTCTTGTAGTGAAAAAAATATTTTGCTTTTTATGGCTGAATAATACTTCATTGTGTGGATATACTACATTATAGTACATTTTGTGTATTCATTGGTTCGTGGGTATTTTGAGTTGTTTCCATGTTTGGGCTAATGTGAATACTGCTTGGAGTATTTTTGTGTACTTTTTAAAATATTTATTTTTTAATCTCCACAGATAGAGGCTAGTTCTCCTTGTAGAGAAATAGCCTTAAAATATGACTTAAAAAATAAAATAGGCTCGGCACCTGTAGCTCAAGCGGCTAAGGCGCCAGCCACATAACACCTAAGGCGGCGGGTTCGAATCCCCAGCCCAGGCCCGCCAAACAACAATGATGGCTGCAACCAAAAAATGGCTGGGCGTTGTGGCAGCCGCCTGTGGTCCCAGCTGCTTGGGAGGCGGAGGCAGGAGACTCGCTTGAGCCTGGAGTTGGAGGTTGCTGTGAGCTGTGATACCATGGCACTCTACCCAGGGGGATAGCTTGATGCTCCGTCTCAAGAAAAAAATAAAAAATAAAATAAAATAGGAGCAAAGGTATACTATATACATATTTTATAAGCTATTTTTTTTTTTCACTTACATGTGTTCAACTTTTTTTTTTTGGAGACCAAGTCTCATTATGTCACCCTTGGTAGAGTGCTATGGCATCATAGCTCATAGCAGCCTCAAACTCTTGGGCTTAGTCAGTTCTTTAGCTGTAGCAGGGATTACAGGCACCCACCACAATGCCTGGCTATTTTTTTGTTGTAGTTGTCATTGTTGTTTAGCAGGCCCAGACCGGGTTCGAACCCACCAGCCCTCATGTATGTGGCCAGCACCCTAACCACTGAGCTATGGGCGTTGAGCCACATGTGTTCAACTTTTTAAAAAATTAAATTATGATTCTTTTCTTCTCATAGTAACATAGAATTCTTTTGTGCAGAATAAAATAATTTTGTGCACAATTCTTTTGTGCAGAAAAAAATAAAATTTTCTTTATAACCAGACCCTTACTGTGAGACATTTAGGTTGTTTCCAATATTTCCGTATTATTAATAATAATACACTGAACCTCCTTCAGGCTATATTATTGCATATCTAGTGTTTAAGTTGCCAATAAAAAGTCCTAAAAATGGAATTGTTTGATTAAAGGATACTCAACATATCTCCCTGTACTAAATTGTGTAACCCAGTGGTTCTCAAACTTTTTGGTCTCAACATACTTGATTATTATTGAGGACTCCAAAGAGCTTTTATTCATGTCTGTCAGCACTTGGGAGGCCAAGGTATGTAGATTGCCTGAGCTCACAGGTTTGAGACCAGCCTAGGCCAGAGTGAGGCCTCATCTCTAAAAAATACCTGGGTATTATAGCAGGTGCCTGTAGTCTCAGCTACTTGGGAGGCTGAGGCAAGAGTATTGCTTTAACCCAAGAGTTTGATATTGCTGTGAGGTAAGATAGCACAGTACTCTACCAAGGGTGACTAAGTGAGATTCTGTCTCAAAAAAAAAAATAAAAAGATAATTATGTTAGAAATTAAAACTGAGAAATTTAAGTAATTATTTTTAAATGGCATTTCAGTTTTTTTTTGAAATTTAGTTAAATATATACTTCGTAGTAGACTAGGTTTGACATAATGTGGTAGAAACTGTAACTATACTTCTTTCCCAGAATAATGAGGAAAGTTGTGCTGCTCTGCATTTTTGCATATTCTTTAATGTCTGGCTTAAGAGAAGGCTGCTTTTGTAGTCATCTGTTATGGTACAGTATTTTGCCTCTGCATGATCCCACTATACACTTAACATACAAGAGGATGAGAATGTTAAAGGCAAATGTCTTAGTGTTATTGTGCAAATAATTTTGACTTCATGGATCCCCTGCAAGGGCCACGGGGGTCCTTGGACCACACTTTGAGAAATCTTGCTATAATTCAATAAAATTTCTACCTATGAGGTATTAAACACAATAGCCATTCTTGTTTCCATTTGGATTGTTTTCATGATTGACTATCTGTATTTCTTTGGTAAATTGCTTAGTTTTTCAGTTTTTACTTACCTGTTAATTCCTACAGTTTTTGTTCAGTAGTTATTAACCCTTTGTTATGTGTTACCTTTAAATAGTTTTTGCTATTATATATCAGTTTTTATGTATGTATATGTCACTTTTGTCCTTTATGAAGTTTCTGCCTTTGTAATACATTGGAAATTCTTCTCTGTACCCAGATTATACAGTTATTTCCTCTTTCGCTGATACATCAAATATATAAGCACCTATTTTGTGCCAAAAACTATACTAGGTACTGAGCAGGATACGTTAGACAATGGATAAAAAAATACCTGCCTTTGGACAGTGCCTGTAGCTCAGTAGGTAGGGCACCAGCCCCATATACTGAGGGTGGCAGGTTTGAACTCAGATCTGGCCAAATTGCAACAAAAAATAGCTGGGCGTTGTGGCAGGCACCTGTGGTCCCAGCTACTCAGGAGGCTGAGGCAAGAGAATCACCTAAGCCCAGGAGTTAGAGGTTGCTGTGAGCTGTGATGCTACCACACTCTACCAAGGATGATAAAGTGAAACTGTCTCAAAAAAATATATATCTGCCCTCATTTAACTTAATATCTTTAACACAAACAGTAAACTATCTGAAACTGCAACGAACATGATTTTCTAGAATCTTTCAGCCATAGGGCAACAATTAATGGGAACTGAGTTGCAGCTCTTCTGTCTAGCCAGGACATCTTTCTTTTCTTTTTTTTTTTTTTTTTTTTTGAGATAGAGTCTTATTATGTTGCCCTAGGTAGAGTGCTGTGGCATCACAGCTCACAGCAACCTCAAACACTTGAGCTTAAGTGATTCTCTTGCCTTAGCCTCCCAAGTAGCTGGGACTGCTGGTGCCTGCCACAACACCCAGCTTTTTTTTTTTTTTTGGCTGGGGCTGGATTTGAACCTGCCACCTCTGGCATATGGGTTGGAGCTGTACCCTTTTGAGCCACAGCCACCCACCCACCCCCCACGGGTTATTTTTTGTTGTTGTTGTTGTTGTCATTGTTGTTTTAGCAGTCGAGAGCCAGGTTGAAACCCACCAGCCCCAGTGCATGTGGCGGGCACCCTAACCACTGAGCCACAGGTGCCAAGCCTCAAAAGGTTCTCTCAAAGAAAAAAATAGGAGACAGTGCATTTCTTTGAGGACAAAAAGAAAATTCCTAGATGTCCTGTGTTTACTTTAGGTTTTTTACCGTTTGTATATAATTGGTAGCATTTGGGTTCATAATCTCTACCTTAAAAGAGGAAAGGTTGAAAGGAACCCTAGAGGTTTCTAATTCCTTTTCTTTCTACATTATCCTCAGGCTGTGAAATTTTCTTCTGCTTTTCATTTTGTTCTATCACATTCTCTTTTCACTGGCATTCCTTTCTATTCACTTCTCATGAAAACAAATAAGGGAAATCAGGTATAGTTGGGAAGAAGAAAGGTTTTATCTAGGTTCGCATTTTTTAATTGCTTTTTATGTCATTATTGATATAAACTCTTGGTTTGTGTTTTTCCTCATAAGCTCATAAGTAACATTACTCATATGTAATGTTATTCTTTATGTTTCAGACGTTATGAAGAGGACATGTACTGGAGAAGAATGGAGGAGGAACAACATCATTGGGATGATCGCCGCCGAATGCCCGATGGAGGCTATCCTCATGGTCCTCCAGGCCCATTAGGCCTTCTTGGAGTCCGACCAGGCATGCCTCCACAGCCACAGGGACCTGCAGTGAGTATCCTCATTGTTTTAAAGGGTAAAAGTTTAAGACTGGTGTAGCATCAGTGGAAAACAGTTTGAGGGTCTATACATTTAATCTTGTAATCTTGATTTAATTTAATCTCACTTAGAATTTTCCCTTTATTTATTACAGGTTTTCAGCTCCACTGCCTATGTATAAGAACTTCATGTGTTCTTGTGAATCTTTATTTTCAGTAATGCTAAATGGAAGCCGAGCAGCTTTTGCCAACTCTTTCACAGAAGACATTTTCTTCCCTTTGTTTTTCCTTACATTAGTAGAAACAACTTATTTTGAAGGCACCTGCTTTGTCTTTAAATTTATTTTTTATCTTCCCATTACCAATAGTTTAGAATCTCTTTTCCTTCTTCAAATTCTGTCCATCTAAAACGTTTTTTTTTTTTTCCTAAATTGAATGATGCATAAGGGGTAATAAGTAAAGATAAGCATGAGAATTGGTATGTTAATGGGCGGTCCCTGTAGCACAGTGGGTAGGGCTCCAGCCACATACACCAAGGGTGGCAAGTTCAAACCCGGCTTGGACCCAGTTAAAACATTGACAACTGCAACAAAAAAAAAGCTGGGCATTGTGGCAAGCGCCTTTAGTCCCAGCTACTTGGGGGCTGAGACAAGAAAATCACTTAAGCCCAAGAGTTTGAGGTTGCTATGAGCTGTGACCCCATGGCACTCTACCCAGGGAGACAGCTTGAGACTGTGTCTCAAAAAAAAAAAAGTGCATGAGGAAAACTATAGGAAAGAAAGATCTGTATCTTCACAGTTTGTATTTTGTGGAAGATGGGTAAAAGGAATATCTCATAGGAGGTCAGACTACTAAAAACGTGATTTGTTTTGTTTTCCAGAGAGCAGTTACAAGAAAATAGCAAACTCCTTTTCTGTAACCTATTTGTCTTTGCACAGAGCCTTGACAGTTATAAAACTTGAATTACTGAAAGCAAAGAAAGTTTTAGAATTACTAGAATCACTGGTTTTTAAAGTTGAATTAAAAGCATTTGCCCACCCTCACGTTATATATATATATAGTCTTGATAGTGTAATTTTCTTTAGTGTGCATTTTCATTTTTACTGAAATGGAATAAAGGAGAAGATGGTTTTAAATGGGCATTTTGTGTAATTTACTTGCTGAAAAGATATGACAAATACATGTATAGTTGAAAAATAATAGTTTGGTTTTGCTCAAGAAACATTTTTTAATGCAGTAACTTTTTCTTTCTAGCCCTTGCGTCGTCCTGACTCATCTGATGACCGTTATGTAATGACAAAACATGCAACCATTTATCCAACTGAAGAGGAATTACAGGCAGTTCAGAAAATTGTTTCTATCACTGAACGTGCTCTAAAACTTGTTTCAGACAGTTTGTCTGAACATGAGAAGAGTAAGAGCAAAGACGGAGATGATAAGAAAGAGGGAGGTAAAGAGAGGTGTGTTTTTAAAGTTATTTACCTATGTATTTTTGGTTTTCCTTACATGGACTTCTTATATTTGAATAAGTATTACAGAGAGTGGTAACTGGTGTTAGTCTACATGGCTTGACTGTGTCCTTTGTTAGATATTTAATGTATCTAGCTGCTTTTTGTTAAAATGAGAAATACGAGTTCCACTGACATACAGTCTCTAACTTATAATTTAACTCATTTTATTTTAAATTGATCTAGAACTATCCTGAATCTGTTTCAAGTCAGTGCTCAATAATTTTTCAATTACATTCAGCTGCTGTTTTTCTATATTTATTGCATCCACATTCAGTCTTTGTTTTTGTTTTCTTTTTTGAGACAGAGGCTCAAGCTGAGCCCCTGGGTAGAGTGCCATGGCTTCACTGCTCACAGCAACCTCCAACTCCTGGGCTCAAGCGAGTCTCCTGCCTCAGCCTCCCAAGTAGCTGGAACCACAGGCGCCCGCCACAACGCCTGGCTATTTTTTTTGGTTGCAGCCATTATTGCTGTTTGGTGGGTCTGGGCTGGATTCGCACCCTCCACCTTAGGTGTATGTGGCTGGCCCCTTAGCCGCTTGAGCCACAGGCACCAAGCCCAGTCTTTGTTTTAATAACTTTTCCTTAAACTCTGACCATAAGCATGTCATCCACTGATAAGCATGGATAAGTCCTAACTTCAGAAATGTCTTTCAAAGCTGGGTGTGATGGCTCATACCTATAATCCCTGCACCCTGGGAGGCAGAGGCAGATGGATTGCCTGAGCATAGGGTTTGGAGACCAGCCCGAGCAGGAGAAAGACCCTGTCTCTAAAAATAGCCAGGCCTCATGGCAAGCACCTATAGTCCCAGCTACTTGGGAAGTTGAAGCAAGAGGATCACTTGAGCCCAAGAGTTTGAGGTTGCTGAGAGTTATAATGCCATGGCACTCTACCAAGGAGTGACCAGGTGAGAGCGTCTCAAAAAAAAAAAAAGTAAGAAAGAAACGTCTTTTCGGCTTGGCGCCTGTGGCTCTAGTGGCTAAGGCGCCAGCCACATACACCTAAGGTGGCGGGTTTGAATCCAGCCCGGGCCTGCCAAATAACAATGACAGCTACAACCAAAAAATAGCCGGGTGTTGTAGCAGGGGTGCCTGTGGTCCCAGCTACCTGGGAGGCAGAGGCAGAAGACTCGCTTGAGCTCAGGAGTTGGAGGTTGCTGTGAGCTGTGATGCCATGGCATTCTACCCTGGGGGACAGCTTGAGGCTTGGTCTCAAAAAAAAAAGTCTTTTCATATCAAATTTGCATTTTGAACTATAACTTTTTATTCATTGTCCCTTTACCATTTATAATTTTTTATTTTTAAGAGAGATGGGGGTTTCACTCTGTTGCCAGGCTGGAATGTAATGGCACCATCATAACTCACTGCAGTCTTCAGCATCTAGCGAGAAGTCCTCCCTCTTCAGCCTCCCAAGTAGTTGGGATTACAGCATCAGCATTGCACCCAGCTTGGAAATACTTTTGTGTTACATTAAAAATGACTCATGCTATTCTAACTTAGAAAATAAAGAAGTATTAGTGTCCTTTGCTTTGTAGTTGTCCCTGTGAGAGCTTGCCTCTTGATTTTTTTTCTTTTTTTTTTTAATTCATATTGCTTATCTTGATGAAGTGTAGTTCAAAAAATATTGAATTTTTTTTGCTGTGGTTGATGAAAATAGTTACTAAAAAGTTATTTCATTCACTATTTTGTGTTTAGAAAAGATTGTTGAATAATATTATATTGTAATATAATTTGATTTCACTGCAGAGCTTTGAAAGGAGTTTTGCGAGTGGGAGTATTGGCAAAAGGATTACTTCTCCGAGGAGATAGAAATGTCAACCTTGTTTTGTTGTGCTCAGAGAAACCGTCAAAGACATTATTAAGTCGTATTGCAGAAAACCTACCCAAGCAGCTTGCTGTAAGTATTATAGAAATGTTAATTTTCCCCCTTGTCTGATTCAAAAGTTTTTGGCATGATTAATTGTGCTTCATTTTAAGCTAGCCTTTAAAATTTTGGCTTTATTTTGCATACTGAGTTTTTGCTTCATTGTGCAAACTGGTGAAACTGTTTTCTGTCTTTTTAGGTTGTATAGTACTTATATTTGGCATGAAGTCCAAGACTTGAATCATAAAGCAGTTCAGGAAAAAGTGATTTTTTTAAAAAACAAATTCTATATATAGGAAGCTTAAATTTTTAAAATTTATATACCTCTTGCCTATTTAATTGAATATGTATTTTTAATAAAACAGTAACTGAATTAGTTACTCTGATTTTAATTTCTTCAGTTAATAGAACATTTCCCTTTGGATCCTACAAAAACAAACTCTTTAAATCTTTAACATTAGAAAAGTTTATGTATCTGCTTGTTAAATGAGTTTTAAGACAGTGATTCTTTGGCTTGTTTAAGATATAAAACTTTATTTCAAAATATCATAATTTAATTAGGCATTCTAAATTCAAGGCCTTCAACTTTGTTGGTAACGTGTATTCTACAATAGTGAGAAGAACAGTACCAGACCCCAGTATAGCAACTGATAACAAAGGGTGCCCACCCCTTATACCAAGGGTGGTGGGTTCGAATCCGGCCCCAGCCAAACTGAAACAACAAAAAAAAAAAGGACAGTGAAGCACACTGTTTCACTTAAGCTCTGACAACTCTGGTGCATAACTGTTGCTTATTTTATTAATATATTATCACTGTTCTAGACGAAGTTTCTTACTGTAGATGGGTCTTTGTAATTATGGGGAGCCAGCAGAATTGGTGTTGTATGTCTTCTTCTTAGTCCCTCTACTGAGGCTGGTAGGACAATAAAGGTGGGGGGAAAAAGGCTTGGAGACTTAGGAAGAATTGTGGAATTTGCAAGAAATATCTTGATCCTGGCTCAGTAGCCATAGCTCAGTGGTTGGGGCGTCGGCCACATACACCGAGGCAGGCAAATTTGAATCCGACAACTGTAACAACAAAAAAAAAGCCGGGTGTTGTGGTGGGTGCCTGTGACCCTGTCAGTTAGGTACAATTATTGTCTCTGTTTTACAGAAACAGCGCAGTATAATTAGATAATATAGATGTGTTGATTTCACAGAGAATAAATACTCGAAGAGAATGGTTAAAGTGAATTAGGTTCAGGTGTTAATCTTAGTTTCATTAACTAAATAAATGAAAATAAATGTACAAATAAATGTGATAAATATGGCACTGTTTCTCTCATGAAGAAATTCCTCATCTAAGAGTGAGCCATAATGGAATTGCTTTGTCTGTTAATCCAATAGTTCCAATTAATTTTTTATATTTTTCATTACACAGGTTATAAGCCCTGAGAAGTATGACATAAAATGTGCGGTATCTGAAGCAGCAATAATTTTGAATTCATGTGTGGAACCCAAAATGCAAGTCACTATCACCCTGACATCTCCAATTATTCGAGAAGAGAACATGAGGGAAGGAGGTTGGAACGCCATTAAGCATTCTACTTTTCTATTAACTATTTTTTTATGTACCTACTCTTTAAGATGGCATTACGCCCTAGAAGGCAACATGCTGGCATTACGTGTGAATTTGATAGATTTGACTTAACTTAGTAGTTTTGCTTAAGATTGTTTCCCACAAAATAAAATGTCTTTTTAGTGATGTATTTTTATAGAAAACATAGTATGATTGACATTCTTAATTTTTGTTTTCTTGCTAACCTCAGATTTCTGGAAAAAAAAACTTCAAATTATTTTTACTGGTGTAATTGATGTATAAAAAAATTTTTTAATGTTGCTAGTGATTTAGAGCCACAATTTTAAGAACTTTTATTAAGAAGTTCTTGCTCTTGCTTGTCTTACAAAAAGAACAAGATGTTTAACAAACAAGATTGGCTAAATATTCATAATATTTATGTTTTTAAGAAGCATTTTTATGTATGGAATCATGGATTTGTCTTGGCCTGAGGTGATTATTTCTAGTTCTCTGAGGTTGTTATTTGATTTGATATGCTTTCATAAATGCAGAGCATTCTAATGCACGCATATTTGGTCATTTGACCCTTATATCATACTAGAGATACTGAAAAATAAATAGTGTAGATGTAGTAAGTTACAGTACAATCTAAGGTTTCTAAACTTAATTTACAATTGTAGAATATGAGATCTTGCTGGTGCCAGCAGTGTTGCTTTAGGGACTGTTCTGTAACATTTTCAAAGCATCAAAAGCTTTTAAGCCAAAAAGCATGATCAGTGTCTGCAGTATGTTGGTTCTATTGTTTTATGGGTCAGATAAAATTTACTTTGTTTCCTTCCATGTTATTTTTAAACATCATAATGTGTTAAGTCTACACTAATATTCCTTTGAGATCTAAGTTGAGAGAGTACTGTATGTTGAACAAAATTCATTTGTGTAAAATAGCATCTGTAGGCTCCCAATTACTATCCTTTTAAATCTGTTTTCTTATAGCAAAGCAATTTTTTTAAGGCCGTGGGCTTTTCACAAGCCAGGAAAAGAACATTTTAACAAAGATGTTATTGGGAGATATGTCTAATTTTGCATACTTTGTATTAGCATTTATGTGTTAACATCTTAAGCTTTGCATCTTAAAAATAAATAGGTTTTGTTAAAGGGTTTTTATGTGAACATGACTTTGCACTTAAGGTCTGGCCATGGGTGTTGCTGGAGAAAGTTCCTGAGTCAATCTGATCAGGTCATATACAGCATATGACTCAGGATTTGAAAAAAAATCTAACATATATTATAAATACTGCTATATTTAGTGTGAAATCATATCTATTTAACCATTTAACTTTATTTCAGAATACATTTTGTTTAATTTTACTTAGGCCTATTAAATTTGTGTGATATCAAGCAATTTTATCATGTTGCAACAATCTAAAGTTAGTAGTATCATACTTGCAATAAATTCTTGGGTAACCTATGCCTTCTAAAGGAAACAAATTTATGTTTTTGTCTGACCCAGACTCGAGTTAGGATTATTGTTCTGAATTTTATGAATATTATGGCAAGGGAAATAGTCCAAAATTAAAAGATTTTGCTTCAAGACACTGAGCTGAAAAGTTGGATATACAAAAGGGTAGAGTGTTCCTTGCTGCAGATAACTGCAGTAAACCATGTCTTTAGCTTCATTATGAAGATTGTTTGTTTCTTGCTGCAGAATAATGGTATGTATTCTTTCTCACTGCAGCTCCCAATGCTCTGTGTCTTAAAATCATTTAAAGCCTATAGCTTGCTTTGGGGAGTTAGTACAAGGGTTAAGGAAGGCTTTGCCGGAAGAACAGTTTGTATAAGACTTTCTACTTGCACATAGTGTGGTAGCCTCTTTAATGCATAATGATCCTGTTTAATAACCAAAAATTATTTTTAAAAGGAAATGATTATTAAATTGTCCAAATAACTGTTAAACGCATGGCAGATCTATTATATGGTATCGTGTTTGACAGTTAAACATTAAGTGAACATTTAATTGACTTTAAGCTTGAAATGTTCAAAATGTTCTAACCCTTGCTACAGAGTTTTCTGCAGCAAGTCAAATATTATATGTGTTTTTTTTCCACCTATAGCTTGTCAGGCCCGGTCCAAAGCCTTCTAGCAGAGGGAATTGATTCCTGTCAGGGGTTGCTGCCAAGACATCGGAAGGATTTTTGACCAAGGTTTTCAAAAGCTTAGTGTCACATCTGCCATTTGATTAAGGAGAGGTTTTGGATGCAGAGCCTGGCATTTATTGTCCTTTGTGTGGCTGTTTGTTTCGTCTTTGTCCTTTCTAGAATTGAGCAGTGTTCACACTAGTTTTTAAATGGTTGAGTAGACTGTATATTTTACATCAACATGTTAAAGTAATATATTCCCATTAACTTTTAATCATAAAATAGTGTGGACACAGCATGTCTTCTTATTGGTGATTAACCCCTTAAAATTTATGAAATACATTCATATAGAATAAGAATTTACATTTTGTTTTTATAAATTAACTTACTTTTGTTAACTGGGTGATAGGCAACAAGTATGATTTTAGCAGAATATACCTAAGGGGTTAATCTACTTGAAACAGGAAATGGGTGCAAAAATCCACACTCTAAATTTAACAAAAATGTCCTACTTATAGCACTGATTCATTTTAAATTGCAATAGGTGCCTTGGCATCTTTGAATTTACACTATTGACTAAAATTTCCAAAGTTGTTAATGCTGTGTGCAAAAAGAAAAATTTTCTCACATACTGAGGGAAATTATAAAATTGTGGATTAATATTAGAAATTTAGAAGCATTTTTAGAAAGAGATTGCACATTGTCACCTATTTGCATTCTAGTGTCAGCAAATAATGGAAGTAAATAAGGGGCACGAAAAATGTTCCTTTAGCATGTTCTATAACTCTGCTTTGAGGAGTGGCTTTTTTGGTATTTTATTTTTCCTTTTTTTTTTAAATTTCATTTTTAACTTTTTATTTAGCTGTGCTTTTCTGGGTTCCTTTTTCTCATCTCAGAGGAGTGTGTTTCTTATGTTCAGGTTATTTCTAGATTCAGTAGTCTTAGAGGTTTTGAGATTATTACTAATAATTTTGTTCTGATGGTTTCTTTTTAGCACCAAATACTCCTTTTAGTGTTTATTCTCAAAATGCCATATAATTTTTCTTGATTATCTGTGTCTTGCTTCTAATGTCTTCTGAAAAATCTTTATCTGTCTGCTTACTTTAGAAGAACTGAAAACAGAAAACTCAGACAGGAAATGGAATTCAGTCAGTTTTTCCATGTCATCTACTCAAGGACAAGTTAACTTTTAAGATTTCTCAATGCTCATAATGAAATACGTAATCAAGTAACTTGCCCAGATTTGGAATTTGTACTCTTAAAGTAATCTTTAATTTTTTTTTAACTCTCATTACATATTTCTTCTTTTGTTCCTCATAAACATTTGATATAATCAGTGAATTATTGAATTATATCCTAAATGTCCCAGAATTTTGATTCTCTTTGGCCAAAGGGCTGTTGTATTCATCTACTATATAGATTATATTTTTCTATATTTAGAAAATATTTATACTATTGAGAGCTATGAATTAGATTCAGTTGCCATTTGTTTGTTAATAGTTTGATTAGCAAATTTACCGTTACTATATACATTTTACAATATGTTTATATGAATAGAAGGCCTGCCCTTTGACTACTTTTATTAATATAAAATTAACTTCTTGTCCTGGTTTAGTTTCATATTTCCTCCTCAAGTTTTGTGTAGCTCACTTATGTCTTAACTTAAAAGATTCTACGTATATATCATCACAGTATTCTGTTTGTTGCATCTTTTCTATTCTTAATTCTGTTTAATCATGTTAGTTTCTATTGTCCTATTCTCCTTTACCACTTATTTCTAATTATTTTTTGAAATACTTTATGGGAACTTTGAATTTTAAAGGGCATTTCATACTCCCTGGTAGCTAAAATTGTTTTGTGGGCATTAAACTCTGAGAAATGCCTATATTTGGTTCCTCATTTTTTCCCTATGATTATTACTTTACTGATTATTCCATATCTATCATCAGTTCTTTGTTCTATTAGCCCAGAATAACCTATGACCATTTAAAATACTGAACAAACTCAGTAGTTCATTGTACATTCTCATTTATCAAGGTGGATTTTTGTGTTCCCTCTTGTCTTGTCTTTGTGCTAGTGCGCTGTGTCCAGTAATCTTTCCTTTGGATTTCATTTTGGTGGGTAGGGTTTATATTTTGAGAAATTATTTGTTATCCCACTAAATTAAGACTTTAACTTAATTATCTCTTTTTTCTTTATATTGAATTAAGTAAATTTGTTGGAAATTACTCCTTGGTACATTAAAATTCTGATAAACTCTCAAATGGCTCATGTGACACTGGTGCTACTTTAAGGAAGTGTCTTGCTCACCTGGTCAAACACCCATTCCTCACTGCATTTTGCCAATTCAATCCATTTTAGATGTAACCTCGGGTATGGTGAAAGACCCACCGGACGTCTTGGACAGGCAAAAATGCCTTGACGCTCTGGCTGCTCTACGCCACGCTAAGTGGTTCCAGGTTCGGAACATCATTTTACTTTTTTCTTGTAGCCTTATGAGAGAGTAGTTCAGTACAATATGTTTAACTGTGCTTAAACATTTCAAAACATTGCCCAAGCAATAATATTTTAAATTAAATCTCAGAAAATATGTTAACGTAGAAAGCTGGGTATGAAGATCTGCATATTGCAGTTACTATTAATTTGACAATAAAATTAGGTTTGGGGGTGTTTTATAGTTTGGGTTTTGTATTTTTTTATTTTTAGTGGCTATATTTAAAGTTGACTTGTTTAGGAACATCACATGTTTGTGTATATATATTATATTCCATAAGGCTGCAGATTAATTTTGCTTTAAATAATGGAATATGTGTTTAAGCTTTGTGTATAGTTTTAAGATTTTTTCCCCCTCTTTCTCTAAGTTAATAAGTGTAGGGAATGAAAGGTGAGGAAGCAGCTGTTTGGTTTAGTGACTTTGCAGTCATGCAAAGGCACAGAAGGGAAACCAAACAGATTTCCTTAACCTTTCAGTCCCTAGACAAACTTTTTAGCTCTACTTTTTCTTTTATTTCTAATGTAGGCAGATTTTTTTTTTTAAGTTTATTGTTTTAGATGGAACACAGGTCAAGGTTCACAGTGGATCAAGAAATATTGTTCTTGTATAATCTGTTTACTTTGACCTAAATACCAGCTTTTAAATACTAACCCTGGCATAAAATATTGCTGTAAATGGCAGCTCATTGAATCCAATTTTAAGTCTGGTTATTTTTATCTGAGCTTCCATTGAACAGTGGTATTTTAACTTTTTTTCATCAAGGGATATTTTCAATATTTCTAAGATTAATTCAGTTGGTTTTTGTGTTGCTCTCAAGGCTAGAGCTAATGGTCTGCAGTCCTGTGTGATTATCATACGTATTCTTCGAGACCTCTGTCAGCGAGTTCCAACTTGGTCTGATTTTCCAAGCTGGGTAAGTAGTATGTAACTATATGGTATGAAAGCATGTAGGAAATATTCCTGTGGGATTTAGCCTCTAAACTTAGATTTAATTGTCAGATGTTTGTATTTAGTAAATACAGTTTTTTCTCTTCTAATGAAAAATCATGAGGGTCTTAGAATTTAATTTTTTCAAAATTTACTAATTAATAGCTAAGTGTAGTGGTGAATGCTTGTAATTTCCGCTACTCAAGAGCCAGGAGTTCGTGGTTACATTGAGCTATGATGATGTCAGTACCCTCTAGCCCAGGTGACAAGAGTGATACTCTGTCTCAGAAAACAAATTTGCTAATTAAAGAATTGGAGTTAATGTTTGTTTTTGTGTTTTTCTGTCCATTTTTTGCTCTTCTTTAATTGTTAATTTTTTAAAAATATTACAGTATTTATCAACCTTTACATATGCAGATGTACAAAGAAGACTGAAAATAAGCTCTTAATCTCATTATGCAGGATTCTGTTGACTTTAAAAACTAACGTTACAGGTTCGGCACCTGTGGCTCAAGTGACTGAGGTGCCAGCCACATACACCTAAGGTGGCGGGTTCAAATCCAGCCCGGGCCCCCCAAAAACAACAGCCACAACCTAAAAGTAGCCAGGCGCTGTGGCAAGAACCTGTGGTCCCAGCTACTTAGGAGGCTGAGACAGGAGACTCACTTGAACCCAGGAGCTAGAGGTTGCTGTGAGCTGTGTGATTCCACGGCACTCTACCCAGAGGGATAGCTTGAGGCGCTGTCTCAAAAAAAAAAAAAAGTTATAGAATTGGGAATTTTAAAAATTGAGATATGTATATTATTCAAAAAGAATACATAATATCAGGAAATTCAGATCAGGCACAGTGGCTCACACCTGTAATTCTAGCACTCTGGGAAGCTGAGGCAGGTGGACTGTCTGAGCTCACAGGATCAAGACCAGCCTGAGCCAGAATGAGACCTCGTCTCTAAAAATAGCTGAGTGTTGTGGTGGGCACCTGTAGTCCTAGCAACTCAGGAGGCTGAGGCTAGAGAATCGCTTAAGCCCAAGTATTTGAGGTTGCTGTGACTATACGGCACTTTACCACAGGCAACATAGTGAGACTCTCTCTAAAAAAAAAAAGGAAATTCAATAAAGCAGAAAGACACAAAATAGGCAGTGAAGGCAGCTTATCTGAAGAGTCTGCTGTGATTTCTTCCAGGAGAAAAAAATGTATGTGTATATAATATGTTCGTATTTTTTATATATCCCTTGCTGTTTAAAACATGTTGGTTCCTGAATAGCAAGCATTTAGGTAGAGAGGGATTCATTCAAAAAATAAAACTAAAGGCCAGGCACAGTGGCTCATGCCTGTAATGCTAGCACTTTTAGAGGCTGAGGCAAGAGGATTGCTTGAGGTCAGGGAGGTTAAGACTAGCCTGAGCAACATAGGGATACCCCATCTCTACAAAGTTAAAAATCAGCCAGGCATCAAGACATATACTATAGTCTCAGCTGCTTAGAAAGCTGAAGCAAGAGGATTGCTAGAGCCCAGAAGTTTGTGGTTGTAGTGAGCAGCTCGGTATGCAGCAGTAGCGAGCTATGGTACCATTGTAGTCAAGCTCAGGCAATACATAAGAGACTTCTGAAAAAAGTAAATTAAAATTTTAGAAAAAGAGTTGGGTAGGTGAGAGCTAAATGGCCAAAGTTAATTTTGTTTGTTGTTTGTTTCTTAAATACAAGAGGAATGTGCTATTTACACTCTTTGCATCTTTTTTAACATCTTGGAACCCTTTGAAGAGGCAGATCTATAGCATTCTCTGTATTGACTATATAGTACTCCCATTGTACAGAGATGCCATATTTTATTTAACTGGTATTCATTTGATGGATATTTAGGTTGTTTGGAGTCTTTTGCTATTAAATTTTCATACTTCATTATATATATTGCTGTCAAGCTTTGGAGGATAGAATAAATTGCTAGACTTGAAATTCTAAGGTCAAAGAACATGTGCTAATTGTTCATCAGAAAGTTATTTTGTGTATATGTGTATTAAATACATAGCAAAAATTCCTGGATGCATATATTCTAAATTCAGTAGTGATTATTTCAGGGAGTATGACAAAATAATGATTAGTATAGGGGAACGATTAGTAGAGAGATCTGCAATGTTTCATTCTTACCTGGGATAAATTAACATTTGTATTACTTATGTGATTATTTGAAAAGTTTTAAATGGATCAAAGATTAATCCAGACAGATTGCCAGTTATTCTAAGACCATTTAATAATATATTTAGTGATATGCTTCCCCAACACTGAATTTGAAATATCATCATTACCATAAACCAGTAATTGTCAGCCAGGTAATCTCGCCCTCCAGGAGACATTTGACAAAGTTTGGCAACATTTTTGGTTATCAATCTGGACAGCTAGTGGATAGAGGTTGGGAGTGCTGCTAAACATTTCTGCAATACACAGGAAACTCCCACCCCACCTTTGTACACTTAACAAAGAATTGTAGAGCCTAAATTATCAGTAGCACTGAGGTTTAGAAACTATTCCAAACAAAAATTTCTTTTTTGTGGGCTTATTGCCAAGAGTTGTCTTTCATTGCTTAGTCTGTTTTCCTCTCTAGTACTACATATACAAATATACTCTTAATTATTGAAGTTTCTTTTTTTTTTTTGGTTGCAGCCATCATTGTTGTTTGGCGGACCCGGGCTGGGGATTCGAACCCACCACCTTAGGTGTACGTGGCTGGCGCCTTAGCCGATTGAGCCATAGGCGCTGAGCCAATTATTGAAGTTTCATACTGTATTGTAGCATTCC
>CAUYQV010144448.1:0-37641 GCA_963574575.1 Galagoides demidoff | reverse complement strand
CACAGGCGCCCGCCACAACGCCCGGCCATTTTTTGGTTGCAGCCATCATTGTTGTTCGGCGGGCCCGGGCTGGGGATTCGAACCCACCACCTTAGGTGTACGTGGCTGGCGCCTTAGCCGATTGAGCCACAGGCGCCGAGCTGGAACTGGATTTTTAATAAGAATCAAACATTCTGTCTACAGAGATATTGAGAGAGAAAAAGAGTAAGGTGAGAAATGAGGCATCTCTCTATTTTAAACACGAACTTAAAACCCAGAATGTGCTTTGAGTTCCTCTGTGTGGCAGATTACATCCAAAACTTTCCATAATAGCCCATCCACATTATTTTCTAGAACTCTGCCATTCCCCTTCTCCTTTAACCTCAATGTAGCGCTATTGTGACTGCTTTGACCAAGAGAAGTACAGCAGAAGACATTTTTTAATGATATCCAAGGATAGGTCATGAAGTGTCATACACTATTACCATATTCTCTTAATTCAGCCACCATGCCATTAGAAACCCAAGCAGTTCATGGTAAGGCCAATCCCAATAGAAACCCAGTAACAACTTGCCACTCGCATGAATAAGCATCTTGAAAATGGTTCCTCTAGCTCCAAATTGAGCACCCCTGGATGACAACAGAAGGAACAGACGGAAGCCATTCTGATGAATTCTGCCCAAATTGCATATTTTTGAGCAAAATAAATGATTGTCATTATTTTGAACTACTGTTTTGAGGTGATTCGTTATGCATCAGTAGATAACCGATACACTTGGCTTTGTAAGAATGGGAAGATGACTCAGAGTTTTTGCCAAAACCTCCTTTTTTAAAGCCACAGTGTATTTTCCCCTTTATGATCTTGTAGTCTCAAGTCCTCCCATGAACCTGCATGCTCCCTGCTCTTTCACTAATTCTGCTGTAGCAGTAGGAAAATTTCCCATTTCACCCACAGCAAGAGCTTTCATGTGACTGTAAATATTTGTTAACTGATAAAAGGAACAATACGCCTATTTATCCCATCTACTCTGGTTTCCTTGGAAACTTAATTTTCCATGGATTTCCTTGATTCCCTCTAAAAACACATTTTATTAGAGCAGAGATGGAGTCTTGGGTACACTGAGTAAACTTAGTAAATCCGAAAGACCCATGCGGTCCAATTTTAGAGCAGTATCTCTTTTAGCAATTACAGATAATCAAAAAGCAGCTCCTTTCTTTACTTGGCTTTAAAAGTACAATAACAGAAATCCATTCATAATCCACAATAACACTTCCTCAAGCCCCTTCTCCATTATCTAAGTCCTTTGTTCCTCACAACTACTTCAGAACCTTTTAAACATCAATGCTTTCTCAAGACTCAGAATTCTTTTGGGTTCTTCTTCTTTCTCCCTTTCTCCCAAAACCTTGATTTAGCCTACAGACCAAAAGAACTTTTCCCTCTCTAGGAAGGTGATAGGGACAATAAAAAGGGAATCCTAGCAAGCAAATATGGCTTTCTTTTTAGCAAGTGGAAAGTTGCTGGAAAGGTAGGAAAGAAGGTTGCTACCACCAACTGACCTACAGATTTTGTTTCAGTATAAAAGCATCCACTTGGGCTGGGCACCTGGGGCTCAGGGGTTAGGCACCAGCCACATACACTGGGGCTGGCAGGTTCAAACATAGCCCGGGCCTGCTAAACAACAATAACAACTACAAAAAAAAATAGCTGGGCATTGTGGCAGGCACCTGTAGTCCCAGCTACTTGGGAGGCTGAGGCAAGAGAATCACTTAAACCCAAGAATTGCTGTGAGCTATGATGCAACAGCACTCTACTGAGGGTGAAATAGTGAGATTCTGTCTCAAAAAAAAAAAAAGAAAGCATCCACTTGAATGGCACTAGCTAATTAATACCAACAAGAAGATGAAAACATGAAATAAATGAATACAAGCTTTATGTTAACGAAAAGATGTACTCACACTCTGTAAGAATTTTATTTTTAGATTTAATCTTAGTATCAGGATATCTCCCCATTTTGTAGCACTGAGGAAAACTTAAAGCACATTTCTGGCAACAAGTCTGTTAACTGGCCCAGAGCAACAAAATCTGGGAGAATTATATTTCTGTTTTACGTTCAATCCTCTTTTGTCAGCTCAATTTCCCATTTTGTTTTATTTATTTTCAGTCATTATTTCTGGTTGTCTTTCTTCCTATGTTAATGTAAATATTCAAGATTAGTAAAGTAAATTTAATAATTTCCTAGTGAGGATTAGATTATTTAGAGAGTACTTACAATGAACTATTTTATATCTTATAATATCTCTCAGTCAGAGATGGGTTTTGCCTTGGCTTTAGTTTGTTATGGTGCCCTGTACCTATTCTCCAGGTCCTCAGTGGGTCTCAATTCTGAGATAAATAATAAATTTCTGGGGTATTTGTGCCAATAGTAGCACCTAATTACTATCTGATAATAATAACAAAGGCAATAGGAAACATAAACTTACTAACAGACCCTTCCATTCCCGTGCATTAAAATATTCAGGACTTGGTCCAATCAATTAACAATTATTTATTCTTAGTTTCCTGACTACCAGCTACCCCTGAGTGCTTCTCAGTGTGGCCATTACACCAGCACCATCAGCATCTCTTGAAGTCTTGACAAAATGGAAATTCTCTGGCCCTATCCCAGACCTACAGAAACTCTGGGGTAGGGCCCAGCAATCTTTGCAATAATATTAACAAGCCCTCCAGGTGTTTCTGATGCCTACTGGATAGTGAAAACCACTGCTTTGGAACATAAAGTTGAATCAGAATTATACAATGACCTGAAAGTCAAAAGATCCAATTCTGTTCTGTGTTCTACTATTAGTTTACTATATGGTCATCATCAAGTTACCACAACTTTCTAGACCTCAGTTTTCTCACTTATAAAATGAAGGACTTGGCATGAAAAATTCTTTATAGCTTTTATTAGTTTTAGAAATTAACAAAGTCAAAAGCGCCAGCTCAGTACTATAGTTTTGTGGCACATGATTCCATTTTTTATTCATGCCAGATTTTTTAGAGTTTTAGGAATGGCTAACCCAGTCGTGTCAAAATGACTAAATACCTTAAATGGCTACAAGCTGTATTTAAAACATTTTTGTCAAGACCATGTCAGTATTTAAAGTTGCTGGTAAATGCTTCCTGACAATTTATCTCCCTCGGAATTTATTATTTCTCAGCTTGAAATATTAATTCATTGGATCAGTCCAGGAATTTTGATGTGAAATTAATTTTATTTGCCCTAAGAATAGATTCATGATTCCCCTTTCATTCATAAAAAATATACTTCCTGTACAAAAATGACTCAGCATTAGACTTGTTATTAAGAAGCCGACCTAGCATATCCTATTGGTAGGAATAGTATTTCAACACATTCTTGCAATAATATTAAAAGAATTTTGATGACAAATGTTACATAAGATTTATATTCTACGATGGTACTATGATAATTCACTTTGAAAATCCTTCATTTTTCCTTGCTAATAAATTCAATTCAGTATTTTTTGTACTGAGACCAATCTCAAGCAAAGACATGGAACCTGGGCTGGGTACTCTTTGTTGAATTTCAACAAATGATTCGTTCTATCAATTTGTCAAACTTCAAAATGTGACAAGCAAACCTGTGATGAAATAGACAGATTTTCCAGATTGGAGAAATCCTGACACAAGTAGCTTTGAAATTGGCTTAATCTTTCTATTACTGAGGGAACAGGAAATGAAAAATGAGGTATTAACCTGAAGAGTCACTGATAATAGGCAAAGTGAAGAGCTTATGTAGTTATAATAAAAAATGGCTCAGGATATGGAAACAGAAATATAAGGAAAGGTATATTGTGTGGGGAGGGATCCTTTAACATGGCACATGTGCCTTTAAAAATAAACATTAAAAAGAAACCGAGACATTGCCAACATAAATGTCACAACCATCCACAGTTAAATTCAAATGGTCTACCCAGGCCAGTTTTCAGTCCAAATCAGTTAATAAATGTTTAAAAGAAATATAACATCTACTTAGCACTGTGGTAGGCACTATGAATGGTGAAAAACAAATGTGATGAAGAGGAAAAATGGGATCAAGAAAACTGGATCCTCGCTAGTCAACTAACTACATTACTCTGGACATGTCGCTTCTGAGTAAATGGAATCTTGAGGGAGAAGGTCCTTGCCAGCTCCTAGGCTTCATGATTTCATCACAAAGGTTTATGAATTTGTTCAAGGGAAAGACTTACATGTAAAACAAATGGAGAATCAGATTAGGATGTAGAAGCTAGGATGTGGAGGCTAGGCTTGTTTTATAGCTCCCTGGACAGGGAGATGCCTGGGTAGCAGATGGATGTGCTGGTTCAGTTTGCAGTGGTTCTCAACCTTCCTAATGCCGTGACCCTTTAATACAGTTCCTGTGGGTCGTGACCCACAAGGTGAGAACCGCTGAGTTATAGCCTCATTTAAATAAATCAGGAGATAATTCCTCCTTTGTTTGGTATTTCTGTCATAGAGAAAGTTCACTCGAGGGCCTGGGTTCTATCTTCTTCCTCACCAAATATTTATTGAGTAGCTATTTTGTGCCAGGTACTGTTCTAGGAAACAACACAAAGATTTCTGTCCTCAAAGACTTTATATTTAGTGCATGGTGTGGAGAAAAATAAATAATATAGTAGCCCTGAGACTGATCTTAGAAAGGACTGCTTGCAACGTTAGCCCTTGGCTGGCATTTGGCAACTTGAATTTTGGGACAACCATTCCCAGGACTGCTAAGAGTGGCTCACTGAGCCTAAACTGTGCAAACATTGTGGCTAACGCTGAACACCTGCTGTCCTTCCTGGAGTAGGGAATTATGGTACATGCCTGGCAGAAGGTGCCTCTGTGATCAGCCCCCAATCAAAACCCTGAGTGCTGAGTCTATAATGGGATTCCCTAGTAGACATTTTATTTATTTAATGTGTTGACATTAACTCGTTGCTGTGGAAATTAAGTGCATCCTGTGTGAATCCACTGGGAGAAGACCCTTGGAAGTTCGTGCTTGGGTCTCCCCAAACCTTCACTGCATGAACCTTTCCCTTTGCTGATTTTACTTTGTGTCCTTCCATTGTAATAAATCATATCTGTGATTATGATTATATGCTGAGTCATTCAAGTTCTCCCAGTGAATCATTGATCCTGGGTGGTCTGGGAGACCCTCATCACACAGGAAGAGGAAGTTCAGACAATATGTAATTTATATTATAAGTGAGCAAATTATCTAGTATACTAGAAGCTGATGCATGTTAAGGAGGGGTGGGTGGTACACCTTCTGGGGGCAGGACACTATTATGGGAGGGTCTTTATCTGACACAAGCAATCAGTGTAACCTGGTTCTTTGTTCCCTCAGTGAATCCCCAACAATAAAAAAAAAAGAAATGTAAAGCAAGAAAGGAAGATTGGGATGTTGTGCTGAGGGGTTAGCAGTATGTTGTATTAAATAGGAAGGTCTATGTTGGCCTTGGGAAAAAGGTTTCATCTGACCTCAGGAAGTAGACAACATTAGCCAAGATGATGTCTTCTAGGCAGAGGACATAGTTCATGCAAACACCCTAAAGTGGTAGCCTGCCTGGGTATCTGAGGAACGATATGGAGCCCAGTGTGTCTGGAGCAGTGAGAGCCAGGGAGATGAGGAGGAGATGAGATCAGCAAAATAATACCAAGAAGGGCTGTTGTCCAACATTTAGAGCCTTGTAGGCCACCATAAGGATGACAAAAAAATAGAATAAGAAGAGGATAACTAAGATGAAGTCAGAGGTTTGGTGAATATACAAAAGATGTGCACCATCAACCTTCATGGTTACTGAAGGCCTATATGTTGGTGGTCTGAGAGGGAAATCTCAGATGTTGAGTCATGGTATTTCGATCTTAAGGCTGGAATTATGTTAAAAGCAACAATATAATAGCTTGATAATAGGTTCAATAATCTCTACCCTTTTTGTGCTTTTAACACAAACAGCAAACAGCAAAAGCACATTACTGAACACTACCACCTACACTCTGACCTTTCTCTGCAGTCGTATACATTAATTACCTACAATTGGCCTGTGGGTGGGACAAAGGAAAATGGTCTGTGATACTTGTGAATAAATTGGTTAGGGATTATTTGTGGCAGGCCCAGAGAAAGAAGATGGAGGCAGACATAAGAGTGTGAAAGACTCCTTAGCATCTGCCCCTCTCCTTCTTCAGCAGATGTGTCTTCCCATATTTCCCAGAGGTCTTATACCCTGAGAATACACATCCACAGATCTATGCCTAACACACTACTTCATTCTGCCTCTGAGACCACATGTTGTTACAGATTGCAAAGGCTGCCACAAAGTCTTTCCCTCTTTGTGTTCACAACCTTGAAACTTTTACTATGTAGTAGTTTCTCTCAAGAGGCAGAGCCCAGTTGTCTAACCTTTGCAACTGGCCTGGTCACATGATTTACTTTGTTCAACAGAATGCAGCAGAAGTGTTGGTGTGCCACTTCTGAACCTAAATCTTAAAGAGTTGTTGCTTCTTCCAGTCCTGCTCTTGGAAGTCAGTTACTCTTGTCACCTTAGCCAACAACTGGCCAACTGAAAGACCTATGACTGGGGCTGTCCAGACCAGCCAGGGTCAGCTGACCTTTCAGCTAACTGCAGACGCATGGGCAAACCCAGAAAAAAATCAGCCAAGCCTGACCTAGCTCAGCAGAACCACAAGATGACCTGTAGACTTAGGGGCAAAAACAATAAACAAAACAAAATCGCTTGGTTTTGAGTTAGTTGGCTATGCAGCAATAACACCTGACACATCTGCCCAAGGTTGGACGTCTGTGAAACAATCTCCAGATGACTCAAAACAAGAGCCCAAAGCTGAAACCACTACAGAATCTCTCACAGCATCTCTTTGGAGAAAAGCAGATGCGACTACCACTTCAAAGCCAGAAGGACTTGGAGGGAGGCCACTGACTTCAAAGATGGGATGCTTAGCTTCAGAACAGCCCTTACATTTTGGTTCAAGTGTACAACAGTTGTCACACTGCTTCTCTCCCCCTCTCTCTGGCTCACTAGGAGAAGAGCAAATGAAACGTTGAGAACATTTTCTGCTCAAGTACAACAAAGGGCAGATTCTCACATGGCTCAGAGAGGCCGAGCCTTTGGCAAAGCAAGGAACAGCAGGAAGGGCACAGACATTGGAGTAGCTGAGACACAACTCAGTGCCTGGGTGAAAATGTCAGCAGGCTTTCCAGCAGGGAGGCTGGCACTGTTTCAATATTGCAGCCTCATTTTGTAGAGCTGAGATAATATTTTCATCCCCTGGTTTTAGCAAGCTGCCCATTTTATTGTGTTTTTTTAGGCAGCAATGGGTAAAGTTAATTTAAAACCTGGATGTGCCCAAGCCCATCAACTTCGGTGCTTCTTTCTTTTTCCTCATCACCTCACCTCTTATTTCCCTTTACTGCTGCACAAGGCATCCCTCTAATCACTGTGCTCTGAAAAGGTCAAGATACTTCAAGTACTTTTCAAAGTCATATGAAGAAGTCTCTCAACACAAGTAGATTAAGAACAGTGGGATGTAGACACAACTTCCCAGTACAAATGTAGATCTTAGAATAAAATACAAACTCAAATCTAAAAAATCACGGTAGGGTTCTTCATTCATTCATTCATTCACTGGATACCATGTACAGTGAAAAAGATTGTCCTCTGGGGGTTAGGTCTCCAGTCTGTTCTCAGATTGCTCTCAGCCCTGGCAATGCTCAGGACCCAAATGCCATGTGCTGAACTGGAATCAGATTCCAAGTTCTATGCAGGCACAAAAAAGTGAGTACTATCAGTAGGGCAGAGGGACCAATGTGAAGTTTAAGCACAACACCCCTATGTTCACATCTCCCAGGGTCTGTGAGCTCAGTTCATTCACTTCAAGATGTACACAAAAGCCCCAAAATCCCAGTTTCTGACATCTCTGACAAGCTGTCCCACCAGGATCCTACCTGTCCCTTAAACTCAGGTACAAAGTATTTTATACCCTTTTTTTGAAAGGAAGAAAGGGAATTCTTTAGCTAGTATCCGGACTCAAAATCTCTTGAAAGAAGTCTGCCCATATCTTTTCACAATCACCATCCCTGCCAGACTTTCTATGGGAATATGTGAAACATTTCTATTTCCTTTAGATGAGTCAAACGAAATTAAAATTTGTCTTTTATCTCATTTTTTCCCAAATTCTAAAATCTGAGCAACACAGAAATCATTACTTTTCAACCTGTGACTAGACTACAGATAAAAATGTATGAGCTAATTCAGAACCAGAAAGCAGAGAAAAAGGATTAAACAAGGCAATCACCTTCAAAATGCTACAATGCCAAGTTGGAAAGCCTGATTTTGACCATACATGGTATGTTTTTAACTGAGAAAGAAAAAAGAATACCCTTGCAACCAAAATTGTATTTTTCTTTAATTTCAAAAGAAGAGTTACCACCTAGTGACTAAATTATTTTAATGAGGTTAAATGAAGGGGACAAAAAAGCATTACCAAGGCTGAACTGTATGTGAAATCCTAGTCCATCCAATATGGGTCTAATTAACTTCAGTTCATTTAGAATGTCATCTAAAACTCAAAAGCAAATATATATTAACATCATGAGAAAGATATCTATTACATAAAGAATCAATATCTAAAGAAAAATTTTTAAAGGAATATTCCCCCAAGATTTTCTTGTTCCACTCTGTTTCATTTCACGACAGACCTTATTGATTGCTCCTTATCAAGAACTGAATCTTGAAGCATCCCACGAGGCATTCTAATTATAATTAATGATACAGGGTTTTCTTTAAGAATCATTATGGATTCATTAAGCTGACACACAAGCTGCTTAATACTTGAACTTTCTAATAAGAAAGGATGAGGGGTTGCCAACATAATTACGACTTTAGAAATTCTGTTGCTGAATTTATAAACCACTTTGTATGCACAATGTTATGTCCACTTGCCTTTCCTTTTGAATTCAGGTATAATTTGTCCCTTCAAAACTCCATGTGTAAGTAAATGCATCTCTCTGGGAGGGAGTCGAGTTTGGATGTTGAAAGGCTGTTTGACCTTTTCCTCCCTCTTCCACCCCCTGCACCACATACTCACTGTATTTCCTAGTAATAAAGATTATATTCTGCTAAGAAAAGAAAAAAAGCTTAATCACAGCAGGCAGAGAAATTTTATTTCTAGTTACTTTTGGTGTGGCACCAGCTGTTGCCTCCCAGTAGGCATTTCTCCCTCTTTCTTGGGAATAAAAGTCCAGTGTTTTTCAAGGTAAACCAGATAAATGTAAGCTTTCTCAGTCCCCTTATATGGCCAGGTAACAGTTCTGGTCCAAATGTACACGGGGAAATTTGCTGGAGATTTCTTGGACAGCTAACTTTTATTCCCTTGATAAATTCAGACATGCCTGGTATAGCCTTCCCTCTTCTTCCCACCTTGAACATGGACATGGTACCTGGAGCTTCCAAACACTATCACAACCATGAGGCAAGAAAGGCAAAGAAGTACAGAAACACTGGCTCTGATATTACCAACTTACTGAACTCACTTGTCAGCAGCCGTCTACTTCCAGACTTCTTGATATGTTAGAAAAATAGCTCAATCTATTTTAAGCTACTACAAGTCAAGTTTCCTATCATTGTCACCAAAAGCAATGCTAACTGATACACGCAACCAGGAAAGGAATCCAACATTCACCCTCGGATGTGACTAAATTTCATCGTTTAGAATAATCCTTGTTAGTTTACTATAATGTGCTCCTTCGGCATAGAAGCACATTACAGCCCCACAGTGAGCAATGGCTACACATCGGCTCATTAATACCTCTTGTCACTCTGGTTTCACCCAAGACCAAAGCAAACAATGAAATTATCATTTTATTAAAGCAGAACTCATCTCATGCAACAATCTTGTGATTGTTAATCACAAGGTGAAGTTTACAAGCATGAAGTTTACAACGGCCTTCTGAGGACATTATTAAGTGGCATATCCCAGAGGGTGCATCTTATGTCTTTCCTTGGGATTTGGGGGCTTTTCTCTGATTCTATGCTACTGAGTTACCTAAAATATAACATTCATGTAACCCCTTCCTCAAATAGCACTTTCTGATGGAAATGAAATTTGTTTCAATGACCACAGTAGAAAGACCTTTAAGGATATAGACAAAAAAAAGAGTGGTTTCCGATGTGAATATTATCCATCGTGGAAACTGAATGATTTTTTCTGTGTGAACACAGGATGCAGGCAATGATCACTCTGGATAACCATGTTAAGCTTCTGAGGAAGGTTCCTCCAGCGTCCCACCTGCTAATTCCAACAGGAGCAATTCTATGAAAGCAGGTGTTTCAAAAGTGTTTAGTATCTTGCCACTCAACATGGTCCTCAGACCAGGAACCTGGGTACTAACTAGGAGCTTAAAAGAAGTGCAGAACTTCAGGCCCCATCTCATATCTTCAACAAATTGTTCAGGTAATTCATATGCATTAAAGTTTGAGAAACATGGATTTAGTATATTAAGCATGTTCCTAACAGGTTACAACATCAGGAATCAGGAGATGTTAATTATTCCCACACTGGTGAGGGATAGGCATTGTCTAATATTAAGAAGGCTGTATATGTTTCCCGTGGACACTGAAAAGATTAGCAGTATTTGCCATGGTGGCAAAAAGGAAGATTACTCTGTTTGTGGCATCAATAATTAATATCAGGGTGTCCCAAAATTAACCCTTAAAGTCACCGTACATAGGAAAAATTGGTAATTTTTGCTAAATGTACCTTTATTTACAAAATTTTCCAAAATATTTACAAAATACTCTCTACATGTATTCCACCTCTTTGTAAAATTTCATAATGATTATTTTATTTAAAAAGCTACATTTAGCTACAATTTCTCATTGTTTCCATATATAGAGAATGGTAACATCAGTGATGTTAGTTTGAGTACCATTCTTCATTACTTCCTTTTTTTTTACTCATATCTTCCTAAACCAGTAACAAATTTACAGAATGGTACTGGCATGCAAATCACATTTGAGTGGCACTAGTCTACATACTCCAAAGTCCCTTTTCCTATTACAAAACAACTACATAATTTGATCAATTCCAAGATGCTTTCACAACATCTTTGAAATGAGAATGGATCTCAAAATCACCATCAACCAGGAGGCAGCAGGACCAAGCTTTCATAGTTTGTGCATGTACATCAAAAACCTCTAAAGTGGGTGTCAACCACTTGGAAAAAAATGACAGACACAAAGTGGAATACTCTTTTAACAATGCTGCATCACCAGAGCTTGTTGATGACCCAAAGAATGATACATACTTTGTGGTAAATTATGGAAATTCATGACCATGGAGAAAGTGACTCAGGATTATGAAAATTGGGCAGTGAGAAAGTTTTGTGAATATCTTAACCAATTTATTTTGTTTACATTTGTCTGTTAGGTATAAACAAGAGTGATATATGATAAAAATCTATATCTAAATAACTGAAAGAGCTCTATCAATAAGTACAAAAGTCTAAGCATTGAGAAAATACTGTTTTAATTTAATTAACATTTTTTTCTCTTTCTTACTAGTATATAAAAATGTATATTACAGTTGACAAATTATTGTAATTGATTAAATATTCCATGTCTTTCATCAAATTTATTTACCAGTACATAGTTAGGCTCAAAGAAAGTAGAGGAAACCTTAAGGTGCCCTAACAAAGCAAAACAAAACAACTTGAGCTCAAGTACATGTGATAAATAAGACAAGGTCATCCTAGGGCAGATGTTGACATCTCCCGCATTACTCCAGGGAACCAGGAAAAAAGCTAGAGTGGTAGACCAAAAGCAGCAAACACAAATCTCTGTACAGAAGCATCCTCAGTTTAGGCACCACAGATTGAAATCAACCAAATATGTGTGCATGGTGAAAAAAGAAAGACCCAAAGAAACAAGCCACTATGAGTCACACTCTACAAAAATGACAAATAAGAAAATTAGATCACCAAAGTCTTCCAATATTAAAATTATAATACAGTATAACCTCTGTAGTTGACCACTCCCCTACATTGACCATCTCCTGAGGTTGATCTGATTTTCATAAACCAGACACGCACCACCATGTGCATATTATTACAGCTGGCCTCGTTCCTTATGTTGACCACCTCTGTATGTTGACCAGTTTGTTGCAGTCCCTTGGGTGGTCAACTTACAGAGGTTCTACTATATGGAATTAAATAAGTTATTAAATACTTCAAGGAAAAAAGGTAAAATCACAGAACTTAGCAAACAGTATGAAACCATCAAAAAAGATCACCTGGAATTTGCAGAAAAGAAAACTGAAATTGATAAATATCAAAGTCGATGAATGTGCTAAACAGTAGATGAAACACTGCTCAAGAGAGAACTAGTGAAGTGGAAGGTAAATCTAAAGAATTTCCCTAGAATGTGGCACAGAGAAATAGGTAAATGGAAAATATAAAAGATAGGATAAGTATATGAAGTGATATAAAGTTGTAATAAGTATGCATTTGAAATCCCAGAGGGATATAGAGCAGAATGCTCCACCTTGGTTGAACACTGGAATCATTTACAGAACTTTAAAACTATTAACGCCTAGGCCCTATCCTAGGAGATTCTGATTTGATTGACTTAGAGGATGGCCTGGGCCTTCAGGAATTTTCTTTTCTTTTCTTTTCTTTTTTGAGACAGAGCCTCAAGCTGTCGCCCTGGGTAGAGTTCCGTGGCATCACAGCTCACCGCAACCTCCAACTCCTGGGCTTAAGCAATTCTCCTGCCTCCACCTCCCAAGTAGCTGGGACTACAGGCGCCTGCCACAAACAACGCCTGGCTATTTTTTGGTTGCAGCCATCATCGTTATTCGGCTGGCCTGGGCTGGATTTGAACCTACCAGCTCAGGTATATGTGGCTGGCGCCTTAGCGGCTTGAGCCACAGGCGCTGAGCCCCTTCAGGAATTTTCAAAGCTTCCCAGGTGATTCTAGTGTACAGTGATGGTAACAAAGCATTGATACAAATCGATCATGAACTTGATTCAGACAAAGTCTTCTTAGATATGACCCCCAAAGCAGAACCAACAAAAGATAAAGTAGATCAATTGGACATGATAAAAATGAAGAACTTGTGCTTCAAAAGAAACCATTGAGACAATCAAAAGACAACCCACAGCATGGGAGAAATCGCCTGCGAATTGTATTTCTAATAGGGACTCATATCCAGAATACATAAAGGACTCTTACAACTCAACAATAATAATCATGACTCAATTAAAAATAGGCAAAGGACATTTCTCCAAAGATATGCCAGTGGCCAATTGCCAATAAGCTCATGAAAAACTCAACATCATTAGTGTAAACAGAAAGTCTCAGGGCCACCTCGCCCCAACTCCTTATGTACAAAAGAAGATATAAGCCTCAGGCACCTATGAAGAACTGGTCCTACAGATCATTCATTTAAAGAAATTCTTTAACCTCCCATAAACAAGGACATGAAAACCGTACTTATGTTGAGAACCTAAAACCAAGGCCTATTTGATTCCAAATACTTAACCACAGTTGTGTCTTACAGGTAACAAAACTGGAGATAAGACAAACCTAGGCGTTCTTCCACCTACCCAGGGACATCCACATAACTGATGCTTCATTACCTCATTTTAAGTAAAATATATTTATTGGGCCTCACAAGAATGCAACCACTTTGTCTCATCAGACCACACTCCCCTCTGCCTTTTTGCTTCTCTGTGCCTTTAAAATGCTGAAGGAACCAACTTCTTCTTTAGAAAAACAGCCACAGCTTGCAGGCAGCCTCATGTTTTTCCTAGCACTTCCCCAAAATCTTGGCTTAATTCACCTCCATTGATTGAGATTTTTGCCTCAGTCATTTACTTGGGTCGACAATAGTCATAAGAAAAATGCACATATGGCTCGGCGCCTGTGGCTCAGCAGCTAGGGCACCAGCCACGTAACACCAGAGCTGGAATCCAGCCCAGGCCTGCCAAATGACAATGACAACTAGAACCAAAGAAAAAAAAAATAGCTGGGCGTTGTGGCAGGCACCTGTAGTCCCAGCTACTCGGGAGGCTGAGGTAAGAGAATTGCTTAGGCCCAAGAGTTAGAGGTTGCTGTGAGCTGTGACACCACAGCACTCTACCCAAGGCGACATAGTGAGACTCTGTCTCTAAAAAAAAAAAAAAGAAAAGAAAAGAAAAGAAAAATGCATAACAAGGAAATCACATATCTGACAATCACTTCACACCCACTTAACATGCTATAATTTAAAAATCTGATAATAAGTTATGAGGAGGGTATAGAGAAACTGCAACCCTCATGCATTTGTTGGTAGGAATACAAAATGGTGCAGCTGCTTTGGAAAATGGTCTAATGGTTTTTCAAAATGTTAAACAGAGTCGCCATATGATCCAGCAATTCCATTCCTAGGTATATACCCAAGAAAAATGAAAGTGTATGTACACACAAAAACCTGTGCATGAGTGATCAAGGCAGCATTATAATAGCCAATAACTGGAAGTAACTTGAATGCCCCTCAATTTACAAGCGGATAAAATGTAATGCATTCATACAATGGAACATTATTTGGCAATGGAAAGGAATGAAGTACTAATATGTGTTACAACCTGGATTGACCTTAAAAACATTTTATTATGTGAAAAAGCCAGTCATGAAAGACCACATTTTGTATTATTCCATTTGTACTTAATGCCCAGAATAGGCAAATCCATAAAGACAGAAACTAGATTGGGGTGTCTCTAGGGTGGCAGGGGTGGGAGAAGGAGTTGAGAAGAATAGAAAGATGTCTGCTAATGGCTTCAATGTTTCTTTTTGAGGTGATGAAAATCTGAAATTGACTCTGGTGATGGTTGTACAACTAACGCTATGAACCTACTAAAACCATTGAACTGTACATGCTAAAGGAATGAATTGTATGACATATGAATTATATCTCAGTTAACACTGTTACAAAATGGAGAAGAGGCAATATTTGATAGGACTGCAAATTTTCCAGAACTGATTAAAGATATAAATCCACAACTACAGGGAGTACAACATATAGTAAGTAGGGTATCATAAATGAAATCCACAGTACACTAAGGTGACCAGATTTTAACATTGGTAAAGCGGGACACCATTGATGGGGGGGTGGAGGAGGGGTGTGTTCTTGATTAAAAATTTGGTCTATATGGAGCAACAAAAATTTTCATAGAATGCAAAAATAGTATTGTAATTTTTTTTAAATTTCAACATAAGTACAATTTACAAATATAATACATTAAAAAAATTATGTATAGGGTGGCACCTGTGGCTCAAAGTAGTAGGGCACCAGTCCACTTGGGGACCTTGCCCAGGAGGGGAGTAGGGAGTTTATATTAGTCTTTCATTTCCAAATGAAGTTACATTAACCTCTTCATTCCCAAATGGAGTTACATTAACCTTTTCAGCAGCCAGAAACCATATATTCCCTTCCCATTGTCCCACCCTTCCCTAGATGGTCGTGCATTCTTTCCAAAAATCAGGACTTTTTTAAAATGCTGCAGGATACGGGACAAATTGTTAGAAATCGGGACTGCCCTGCCAAAAGCGGGATGTCTGGTCACCTTACACTACACACACTAGTGAAATTAGAGAAAGCAAAAGACAAAGGAATCCATGGCAATCAAAATTCAGAGAACACTGCAAATACACTGAAAGCATTATAGAATCTTAACTGCCAGAGGACAGAACTTTAGAACAAGAGATTACTCAGAAAGTGCCACCTTTGGTTGGAAATCTCTAGAAAAAAAAACAGGAAACAGTAACAGAAATAACAGTAGTACTGTTCTGTTTTTGATTCAGATTTGGTTTGTCAGGACAGGAACACAGCTTGCCTGACGGAAAACAGAAAATCCCTCAAGCTTGAAAGCTAATGGGAAAAGCCATTTGACATAGTAGTTTCAGTTTGAACCTCCAAGAAGTCACCTGCACCAGGGGGAAGATTTGGGGACTTTTCTCTGACTGTTGAAGACACTGATGGGGAGTTACTGACGGTTCAGTACTCAACAGCACAACTGAGGAACAGCTGTGCCATACAAGGTGCCACCTTGCTAATTAAAGGGCCATGCTATCTAAAATGGAGAAATATTACATTAAGTCATAGAATGCTGAAAAATTCTGAGGGCTCATTTTTCCTTCCAACTTCTGTTTATTCACTATGAGAGTGATACAATTAGATATGTATTTCTTAGCTATAGTAAGTAAATTTAAGTAAAAGAAGCTTTGACTCCTCCACTCCATACATACATGATTCATAAATACTGCATTTAACAACTATTTGGGGAATGATGTTTTAATATAAAATTCAAGTGAACAACTTCCTATATTAAATATTCTCTTCTTCTTTACAGGAAAAGCACAAAGTCCTTCAAAAGAAACACACAAAGAAATTCTAATAGCTCATTAACTGCCTAGATCTTGTCAATGCTCCATTTATCAAGAGTGAATATAAGCTTTAAACAGAAGGAAATAAAGGTCCAGAGACATACATAAAATTTTGCCACCCACACGAATATCAAAGTAACAGGAATTATTTTAAAAGCCAAACACAAACATTTTTAGATGTCAGGTATTATACAAGTCCACAATTATAGCTTTTTAAAATGTATCTTTAATACTGAAAATCAGAGTTGTTTGTCAGCACAGAAATGCCTAAGTGTATCATTCCAGCCTGTCACAAGCTAGGCATATTTCCCATTTTGTAATGTAAAAGTGGTTGAGTCTTACCATCCTTTGGCTGTCAAAAGGCTGATTGTGAGTGAAAATATGATAATATTCATGACCAATGGAAATATCCTGTCTATCAAATATTTAATCTTAAGTGGCTCTGCTGTCAGATCCATAAAAGTAAAAAAAAAAAAAAAAAAACCATTTAGGTAGAAACTCCTAAAGAGCTACTTTTAAAATGTGGGTTGTCCTTTCTTGACATTTTATACTTGAACCTCAAATAAAGGGAGTTATTTGGTTTCATGAAATTAAAAATACATCTTATGATTTCCTTCCTTCAGTAAATACATATTAAGAATCTTCTGCTTGCCAGGAAAGTGCCTACTATGCAGCTCAGTAGTACTAAAAAGGCAATAGCAATTAACAGGTTGGAGTTGCCCAGTATCCTGCATGAAAAGCTCCTTAGGAAACACGTAAGATGGAAACATGATCCAGTATGTGCAGTGAACAGTACACCCAAAAGGGCAGCCAGAGATGCCAAGGGAAGGGATCAAGAAAGAAGGGAAAAAATTGTGAGAAAAATAGCAGAAGAAACTCAGGGAACAAATGTGGTGTTAGAAACTTTCTGATTAATGGTTTATCTCACAATTTGCCACCAAATTTCAATCCACACAGTTAACCATCCTTGCTTATCTCCAAGATGGCACCAACAGTCCTTTCACCATGTTTTATTCAGGAACTTCTTTCCTATACCTGAATGCCTCCCAGACATGTCCCCTCTATGAATTTTCAAACTATTCTTGGGACTCTGGGGTGAGAGTGAGCAACTAATTCAATCCTAAATCCCCAAAACTGGTTTAGAAGGTCCACCTACTCCCTTGAGGGTTCTCTCAAAAAACAGAAACAATTGTCATTCATTCAGTCAACATTTATTGGTATATTTAGATAATGGCAAATGCTGTTCAACACGAATGGTACATTCAGCCCATAGTAGCAAAAAGATCACAACTCTGGAGAAGAACTTAGGTTCTAGACTATGCTCAACCCCTTATCAATTGGAAGGAAGAAATACCATAGGTAAATCTTGGGTTATATCTGTTTGTTTTGGATTCCCAACTGTTTGGTACTTGTTTTAAGTATCCTGCTTAGGCAATACATGTTACCATTATCCTACTTCTCAACCATATAACCTTGAGAAAGCTACTTAACCTCTTTGCAATGTTTTCTATTTTCTATTCTGAAAATGAAAGTAGTAATAATGTCTATCTTAGAAAGCTATTGCAAGAATTAAAGCTTATGTAAAAAGCACTTAGACACTTAATGTTTTATATAATTATTAGTTACTCTTGGTTGTAAGGAATTGAAAGCATTTTAGGATCTTGGAGGATCTCAGAGCTATTGCCATCCATGCAAAATCGTTATTCTTGTTCTGCTTTATTATAATCATCTATCTTTTCACTTTTAGCCATTTTAACCAGGCCCTCTCCTCCTTCTTTTCCCTGGGTAAAAGGTTAATCAATATAGTTCTAATCTTCATTATTTTATTGAATACATTATAAGAGAAGGTACAATTGTGCCAATTAAACCACATGAAGATTCGAATTGCCATGGAGCTATTTGACTCCTTATTCTACCAAACATCATCCATCATTAAATCTTAATTTAGTATAGTTTATAAGGATATAAAAGATGTAGCATACCATATTTTTGATGAGAAAATATTCATTAACAAAATATATCTATAAATAACCACATTATTTCTGTTATTAGATGAAATTCCACAAATGTTCTCCAAGGACATTGTTTAATCATTGGGCCAGACTAGAGTAAATGTGAAGAAATGTGGTGAAATCACAAGCAAAAAGAATAGATAAGGTCATTTAAAAAAGAGAGAGATCTTATTCATTTTCTTGATGTTTACACTTCTCAAAGAAACACACATGCATAGTTTAAAAGGCTAAGAGTTCCTCAAAATAATAGCAGGCTCCTATGCCATGCATACGTACCCATATTCAAACTTCTCTGAGGCACAAACTTCAAACACTTGTATCTGTGTATTTTTCTAACAGCTTACATTCATATGTTTAAAATGACGTTGTTAGACAAATATTTCTTGATTTTTCCATTTAGACATTATCTATTATTCAGCTAAAATGGAAGATGAAAATTTAGCTTCCTTATAATCTCTCCATACTATTTTTCCTTTTCCATCTACCCAAAATAATTATATATGTATCACACTACTTGGCTAAATCAATATTCATTGATCAATATCATGTACAATGAACAATGATTACCATGTCCTTTCTCCTATGTTTCTCCCCCTTAGTATTAATACCCACCTCTGATCTTGGACTGTCTGTTACCACCACTCTGGAAGTTTCCTGTGACTCACTTGTACTGGAACCCTAGGTTTGATGATCCCTTATTTTCCAATTTCTTGGTTCATTTCGTTTTTCTGATGGACCAAAAAGAGGTTGTAATTTGGGGGTGACTCTGCCTATCTAAATATTTTTTTTTCCTACTCTCACACTTGGTTGATAATTTTGGTTTCTTTAGAAGTCTAGTTGAGAAATAATTTTCTCTATGAATTTTAGAGGCCTTGTTTTATTGTCTCAAATCTTTCTAGGTTGCTATGAAAAGTCTAGTACTAATACTTGTATACAACCAGTTTTGTTTTTCTCTGTTTGGAAGGCTTTCAAGTCTCTTCTTTGTTATTCTTCCATCCAATATGCTGGTGGGCGTTTTAAATCTGACAACTCATGTCTTTCACTTATAAGAAATATTCCTAGTTATCTTGGTAAGTTTCCCCTTTCACTTACTTTGTCTCTTTTAATTGGGACTGACTACTAGACAGAGGTTGGATTTCTCTAATCCTAATTAATCTTTTCTCTTTTTATCAAGCTCATTGTCTTCAGGTTGAACTTTCAAGGTCATTTAATCAACTTAATATTCTAATCTTTGCATTGAGATATTTTTATTTCTGCTATCGTATTTCTAATCTCTAGAATTCTTTTCTGTTCACTGAATGTTGCTTTCAATAATATCCTTTTATTTCATTCATCTGATTACTTTCCTCTCTAAAAGTATTAATTATAGAATTGTAGAATTGGGCATTTTGGAAGTTTTTTCAATGCTCCCAGTATCATTTGTTTCCACCAAGTTCACTTTTCTGATCTGTTTATTTTGTTATGATCACTGCCTTTCACATCAGATGTTTTCCTCAAATACCTTTAGACTGACAGTTTCTATTTAAAGAATCTTATCCTAAAAAGCTCATTGGAAACTCTGGGTGTGGGAAAGGCCTAGCCAATTGATGGGTCTTAGTGTAGGGTGAGAAGACAGTTTATGCTCGGATGGAGTACTCCTCCAAGTGTTAGTATTTGTGGTTCTTTTTTGTGACTCTATCTGACAACCACAGACCTGCCTTCAACCTACTGCTTGGTGGAAAGTGTGGCTGCCCATGTTCTAGAAGTTGATCTGAGGAGGAGGCTAAGTGTGTATATGCATGTAGGGGGGAAATCTCACAATTTAGCATTTAAACTTTTATATCATCCTGCTGTTTGGGGTAGAGTACCTCATTTCTGCTCTTGACTGTGACCTGGGCCTCAAAGCAGCATTTCTCTGATTCAATCTGTCAAGAAAGTAAACCTCAAGGTTTCTACTAAGGCAGTGTTTTTTAACCTTTTTCATCTCACAACACACTCGAACCTATAGTTAAACTTCCATGGTAGCTGATAAAAAAAAAAGAAAGAGCAAAAAAAAATACATTTACATACAAGAATATAATTACTGTGCTTTGAACTTCTTCTTCTTTTTTTTAAGTTTTTGGCCAGGGCTGGGTTTGAACCTGCTACCTCCTGTATATGGGGTCAGCACCCTACTCCTTTGAGCCAAAGGCACCACCCAGTGCTTTGAACTTCTTTTGAAAATAATTTAGCTATTTTCACACCCTGGTTGAAAAATCACTATACTAAGGTCTGGAGGGCCCAGATAGAGGAACCATAGGTCTTCCTACCAAACCCTCTCTGATGCTTCTTAGTGGTTCTGTAAATCCATCCCCCCCCGTGTCCATGTGCTTTGCTTCTAACACTCACTTACAGCCTTCTTCAGAGCCCCACTATTGGGCTACAAGAGCCACGCTGCCAGCATGCCAAGAGAGCTGGTAGTACCTAGAGGTTAATATACGCTCCTCTCACCAGCTGGATCTAATTACTAGTGAAAGTGTGTGTCCCTAGTCTAGAATATAGTTTACATCCCAGAGCTCCCCTATAGGATGAGACAGAGGCTAGGATTTAGCCTAAAACCACACCCTTGCTTAGCTTCTTACCATTCACTGCTTCCTGTTTACCCCATTCTCATACTGATTTCTCTTAAGAACACTTCCTTAATAAATATTTCCCTACGAACCCACATATCAGGGTCAGCTTTTGGGAATCCTGGCATAAGACCATTATCTATTTGCTTGGATTTGGAAAGGATCTAGGAGAGTCTAACCACGCTTTATCCAACTGGAAACTAGTTCTGTTTTCAGACCTGACCCACACCCCCACTACCACCAGAGGCATCTGAAAGCTCCAATTTCTAAACCATTCAAATGTCCAGGAAGCTGAGATTCACAGGCTTCTGAAAGTTTGGGACAAGTGTAGAGTCGGTAATGTCATATTTATTCAATTTTAATTAAAACTTCAAAAACATTTTGAGCTTGACAGAGATGAGTTCAGGCTATTCTTCCAAATGTCTGGGGGTAGAAGCTCATGTTCCTCTTAGATGTTTGTGCTTTAGTAGAAAAGCATGCAAAGGGTTTACTTGACAAATATATAGAAATGAAGAAATTCAGACACATGTGAGTTCAACTTTACCAACTGTATGATGAGAGTCAAGTTACTAAACATAAGTTAGTTACAATTTTCTTTTCTATAAAATGGAGACAATATGCTTCTCCCAGTGCCTGTCATATAGTAAAGCCCTATCCTTTAATTATTTTCTGGTGGTGGTAAGTTTATCATACTCCCATCCTATGTCCTTACCTAGTTCCCACTTTCAGAGACATTTGACCAAGCAAGGTTAAGGGTACAGTCTCAGAAAGTAGTTCTCAAAATGTATTCCCCAGATGGCCACCACTGCCAACAGTAGCAATAGCACTGGGAACTTGGTAAAAGTTCAAATTCTCAGGCCTAACTCCAGCCCTACTGAGTCAGAAATGTTGGGGCTGGATCCCTGCCATGTGTGTTTCAACAAGCCCGTAAAGGATTCCAATGAACACTCAAGTGTAAGAAAACTGTCCTCAAAGAAAAATATAACAGAAACACATTAAGATTAAAGACAAGTCCTAGACCCAGATGGTGCAGGGTTGAAGATCACACACAGAACTAACGAATGTACATGATACCCCACTGATGATGGATAGACAGAAGTCATCATTACATTATTTTTATAAGAGTAGTGGACTTGTTAATATTAAGAGTATTATGCATTATGTTATAAATGAGCTGAAAATGAAAAAGTGAAATGCTGATTTTTAAGATTTGTTTTTTTTTTTTTTTTTGAGACTGTGTCTCACTATGTGTGAGACACGACACCTGGCTATTTTCTGTTGCAGTTGTCATTGTTGTGTTAGCTGGCCAGGGTGGGATTTGAACCCACTAGCCTTGGTGTATGTGGCTGGTGCTGTAACCACTGTGCTACAGGCGCCAAGCGTGATTTTTAAGTTTTTAAAACTAACAGCAAGTCTATAACATATATTAATACTTTCAAATACTAATATAAAAATGTATTAATGCAAGAAAATATTATTTACATGCCCAGAAGCTAAATAAACACTTGAAAGAATCTTTAATTTTATTAATCTAATTCTGAAACAAGCTATCAAGTGTACATGATCTGGAACATTTGCTGAGGAGAATTCATTTGAAGTTGTTGCTTTTTTTTTTTTTTTTTGAGACAAGAGCCTCAAGCTGTCCCCCTGGGTAGAATGCCGTGGCATCACAGCTCACAGCAACCTCCAACTCCTGGGCTCAAGCAAGTCTCCTGCCTCAGCCTCCCAAGTAGCTGGGACCACAGGAGCCCGCAACAACGCCTGGCTATTTTTTGGTTGCAGCCGTCATTGTTGTTTGGCAGGCCCGGGCTAGGATTTCGAACCCGCCACCTTAGGTGTACGTGGCTGGCGCCTTAGCCACCTGAGTCACAGTCGCTGAGCTGAAGTTGTTGCTTTGACAGAGACACACTATTGGAATTCCTCTGAAATTCTCAATCAGTGCTATGCAAGCAAATTATCTTTAGAAGCAAAGAAAAGAACCTAAGAAACATCTTCTTCAACCCACTATGCAGAATTTGGAGGTGGGGTGGGGAACAGAGCAAAAACAAAACATTCTAACATCTCCTGAATAGCAATTTATAGTAGCTTAAAGGCAATCAAGAGATTTACTCCAAAAAGTATAAATCAGAAACACAGGAAAGCCCATTCCTATATTAAGCCTGCAAAGAACCTATAAGTTTAAAAAGATAGAAGAGCCCTTTCCCTGGAGGAACATAGGTTTGTGTTTCAGGGGAGATGCCCAGTCACTCAATTTACTCTGACACCCAATCTAAGCAGTTCAGTTTAATCTCCTGTATGAAAAAGCACAGAATATTTCCCTCCAGCCCTTTATGGCCTCTATGTGAAAGTCAAAGCTTTGCTGTTGCCACCAGGGAGATAGAAGCTCTGAAGACCACCACAGGAAATATTAGACTGGCTGAACACCCAGAATGCCATACCTATGCTATTTAGTCAATGCAAAGCCTCATGTCATATTAATGATAATAATAGTCAAAGTAATTACAAAATAATGGCTGGCATACAGAATTCTTACTCTGTGCCTGGGGAACCCTCCACTAAGCACCCTACGTGCACATTCTCAGTGGCTCTTCATAGCACACCTATGAAGTAGGTGTTGCTTGGATTGCATTTTTCAGGTGAAGAAATTAAACCTCAGAGATGCTAAGTAACTTGCTCAAAGTCGACCAGATATAGCAGTGGATCCAGGATCCAATTCCAAATTTGCATCTGAATCTGAAAGTTCTGTTTTTAACCACTGTTTTAATGCCTTCATTGAGAGTCCAACCTATTTCAACAGCTGACTTTATAACACATGTACAATTATCTTTGCCTCACAAGGAAAGAAGAAAATATTTTTAAAAGGATGATTATGTTAATGAAATTTGTATGAGGACAATACTTCCTTTCTAGTTGAACTTTGGATGTCTTTGGCCTTGGATAGATGTAGTCTGTCAGGAATGTGGCGCCCTCCTAGAGTCTTTGTGTTCCTGGAGATTCAACTGGTCCCCACAGTGCTTGCTTTAAGATTGGTAATGCTTTGGTTGCTATGGACACCAGATTTCAACACACCACTGAGCACGGGGAATCCATTCCATGCAAAGCAATGGAGCCAGCAGATAGGCACAGTAACAGCTAACTGCACATAATGCTATGACCAATATTTGTTTTGCCACCTCTCATTTAGATGATGTTCTGTAAGACTTTGTCTCTCTATCTGGGAAACAGCTTCTTTATGGCCCGGATAGCAATACTCACACTTCAATGTATCAAAGTCATTCATTTGTCTGGTTTGTCGAATAGCTGAAGCTATTCAGAAAAGGAAATCTAATCTTACAGAAAACACTCATTTGTTTAGCTTGCAAAAAAAAAAAAAAAAAAAGAATGTGTCAAATGACTTGTTGAAAATTCAGTTCGTCCAAGTGGCTAGCACCCCAAGATAATGGGTCTGTTAACTTGGTAGGTTTCCCCAGTAACTAAATCCATAAAAGAAATAATTAAGAAGAGATAATTGGTACTTACAAAGATATAAATAATGCATGAGAACATGTTTGTTATGAGATAAATTAAACAATTGAAGCTTTGTATTTGACTACAGGTCAAATGTCAATTTGTAAAATTGAATGAAGAGAAACGTGTCCTTGGACACATTATAGACTGTTGGAATAGTTCACCAAGAAACCATCACCATATGGGGACATTAACGGGCTTTCCTGCCACTTGGAGAAAATCCACTGTGTACTGTGTAGCTTCCAGTCACACTATAAACATTATTTATTAAACTAACCAGCAAAAATAAAATTAGCTAAAAAGTTAGTAAGAAATTAGCACTATCTATCATTTTCACATTCAGAGGCCAATAAATTTAATAAAATTCTATTAAAACAACCTCCTTGTAGAATATTGGGAGTTTTAAGCTATTGGCAAAATAAATAATTCAGTACATTTAAAAGAATTTTTGCTGTGTTTATTTCCCCAATTTATTTAGTAACAAGAAAATTACGAACCATGTTCTTTTCAAATAATTATAATGCAAATAACCATTTACGGTTTTAGTGAAGTGTGTATTAATAGATGAAAATGTATAAATAAATCTAAAAGCTTTCTGGATTAGTTGGAGCAGGTCTGTTAAACCATTGTGATTACAAAGTTAAAAAGGAAAATGCTTGATCTTCTTCAATTTAAATTAGTTTAGAGTTAAAGGAGAACCACTACTTTACATCATACAGGTAAGACTAACCCAATGATTCTAAAATGGAAATGGTACCATGAGTATCAGGCTCATGTTTTCTGTCTGATCTGGGAATGCTATAACAGATTGTCTCCTCTTGTATCATCATGAAACCATAATTAAAAACAGGATTGCAGCCTTTTTTGGCCTTTAAAGAAATTATTAAAAACCTCTGTAAACAATGAAAAGTTACATTTCCTAGGAAAAAGAAATCCATGCACTTTCTCATTCATTCAATAGATTTTAACCAAGTCCTTACACCTGCAAGAAGATACGTAAGGGTGAATCTTTCCTTCAGTATAAACTACAAACCAGAGAACTGATATTCTGGCATCTGTGGAAGAAGTCATTCTCAGTAGAAGGACAAATGATGAAAACCATGAAGTCTGGGAGATCACTTAAATTAGTTAATAGTCAATCTCATAAAATTGGGGGAAAGCAGTATTTCAGAACTTTATAGTTAAGCCTGCTTAATGGATCAACAGCAGCAGCATCACCTGAAGCTTGCCAGAAATGCTGAACCTTGGGCTTCACCCGAGACCTCCCTGTGCCTCAGTTTCCTCACTGGGTATTATGGAGATAGTAACTGCGTCCATACTGTAAGGTTGTTGGTACTATTAAGTGACACATATGTAGACTCTAAAAAAGACAGTAGAATGGTAGTTACTAGCTGCTGGGAAGCGGGGGGAAACAGGCAGGGAAAGAGGAGATGCTGGTTAAAGGGTACATTTCAGTTAGACAGAATGAATAACTTTTGGCGATCACTTGCATAGCAAAATGACTGTGATTAATAATAATGTAACGCATGTCTCGAAATTACTAAAAGAGTGGATTTTAAATGTTCTCATTTAATGGTAAGTATGTAGGGTGATGGATATGCTAATCAGCTGGCTTCACTCATGCCACAATGTATACGCTGAAACGTCACATTGGGTCCCATAAATATATATAATCATTATTTGCCAATTAAAAATAAAATTTGAAAAATTATATGGCAGTACATTTAAAAAAGTGACATAGAACATATAAAATGTTTACAATAGTGTGTGGAAATAAGTGGTCAATTATTGTTAGTTCTTATTACATCCTTTTAATAAGGATGGGTCATAGGTAACAAAAGACCAGCCAGGGGTATCCAAGCTTTTGGCTTCTCGGGGCCACACTGAAATAAGAAGAATTGCCTTGGGCCTCACATTAAATACAAAAACACTAACAAAAGCTGACGAGCAAAAAAAAAAAAAACAAAAAAAAAAGTCCATGAATAATTTTTATATTTTCCACCACAGATAACAAAAAATGACCTCACATAATCTGTATGTGGCCCATGGGCCAAGGGTTGGATACCCCTGAAAGCTACAACCCATAGACATGCTCCACTATGGAACTAGACCCAGTAAAAAAAAAGTCCAGCTTCCTCAATCCTGCTGTCATTTCAAGCCACACTTCAGGGTTTACATAGGCAGTGTGCAGTACACACCTGCTTTAAATATGGGGGCCACTCAGATCCAAAGACTGAGTGAAGTATGCACAGGCATTTTATCTTGGAAGAGTTGAAAGGAACAGTAAGGGAACTAATTTTCTACCCTAGAAACCACCATCCTCAATTTCTGTCCATCACTGTGGCTTATATTAAAAAGGTCTGGGCGGCGCCTGTGGCTCCAAGGAGTAGGGTGCCAGCCCCATATGCCAGAGGTGGTGGGTTCAAACCCAGCCCTGGCAAAAAACTGCAAAAAGAAAAGGTCTGATGAAACTCTATGTTGAAAAGAATGTGAAAACACAGGTCTTGCAAATATTGGTAGAGGGAATGGAGATTAATGCAACATTTTTGCAAAGCAATTTGATCACCCTCTATCAAATGAAAAATATATGTAAACTTTGACCCTGAAATTGTGCTTGAAAAATTTATCCCACACATATACTGGCAAAAGCAGGCAAAGATACAAATATTAAAGACACAAACACACCTTACATCACACATTGTATATCCGTAATAAAGTAGTACCCCTTATCCAAGGCATTACTCTTCATAGCTTCAGTTGCCAATGGTCAACCACAGTCTGAGATGATTACATGGAAAATTCCAGAAATAAACAACTCATAAGTTTTAAATTCCATATCATTCTGAGTAGCATGATGAAATCTCAAGACATTCTGCTGGGGGATGTGAATCATCCCTTTGTCCAGTGCACCTGCACTATAAATGCTACCCATCACTCAGGAACCATCTCAGCTACCCAACTTTAAAAAGTCTACATAGGGTTTAGTTTTATCCGTGGTTTTGAGCACTTAGTTGGGGTCTTGAAATATATCTTCAGCAAATAAGAGACTACTACACATACATATGCATGTGTATTATTTATGGCACTATTTGTGATATAATAAAGAAAAAAAACTTCAATCAAAATACATGTCCATTGATAAGGGTTAAATTATAGTATAGCCAGTATAAAGAATGAAACATCCTTTCTTGTAATAGTGTGCAAAGATGCCCAAGGGACATTAAGCAAGAGGGCAAGCTGTACAATATACATATATTAAGATTATATAAGTGGGTAAAAATAGAAGTATTTTATGGAGTAGAGGTAACAACTGTTAGTTCTAAGAAGACTCATTTTGTTTCCTACCTTTCTATATCCTCTGAGTGTTTGAATTTATCTTTTGAGTATGATAACAGTAATGTTTTTTAAAAATTTAGGAATAATTGGGAATAATCTTGGCAATATGGGAGGCTGAGGCTGGAGGACTGCTTGAGGCCAGGAGTTTGAGAATACTGAAACATTTTAAACATCTGTTTGAGAATAGCTTGGGTAACACAGGGAAACCCTCCATCTCCACAAAAAGATAAAAAATTTTCTAATCAGCTGGTCATAGTAGTTCAAGCCTGCAAATCACAGCTACTTTGGAGGCTGAGGCGGGAGGACTGCTTGAGCTCAGGATCTTAAGGTTACAGTAAGCTATAACTGCACCATTACACTCTAGCCTGGGTGACAGAATAAGACCCTGTGTCTAAAACATAAAAAGTAAGAAAGTACAAAAGAAAAACTAGGAAAACTTCGAGCACTTGCTGCCATAAAATACATCTCCAAAACTTTATTAGATTAAATTATAATTAATCACTAATATTGTAGCTTGTATTTGATTGGCAACTAGCTGAGAGCAAAAATAAGACACCTTAAAGGTGCCATGGGACATGAGGGTGATCTGGAAAAGGGAAGAGAGATAGCAAAGGGAGAAAAAGTGAATGGATAAAGGAAGTTACAAGACAAACCTTGCCAAAGGAAGCCAAAAGGAAGATGCTTTGGTAACCACTCGACTACCATTTCCTTTCCCCTTCTTTCTTGTCAGAATCTACATCCAACGATTGAATTTAAAAATGAAAACACCAGCCTTCCCAGCTTCCCCTGAAACTAGATCTGGCCAGTGACCAAGTGCTGAACAATAAATCAGAAAGGAAATTCTTCTAAAAATGAAATGTTTTACATTATAAAAAAAAATGATGCAAGTGAAAAGTCTCATACCTTCCCTTTCTACTTCAGTTATATAGGAACAGAATAACAGCAGCCAGCTTCCAACACTGAAGGGTGATACAGCTCACCCACTGAGAATAGCAGAGAAAACAGCTGGAAAGGGCTCTGGTTTGAATAACTGTCCTGAGTTGCCAAACCCATCATGGAATGGCCTAGCTCTTCACTAGGCAGCTGTCAACCATCTGCCTTAGAAATAAGCTGAGGATCCAATGAACAACTTAGTAATTTTTTTAAATCCCAGAAGAAAGAAAGATATTGTGCATTGTTGTTTTCTAGCTGATGTTTAGAATTACCTTGGGTTTTCTATAAGTAATAGCAAAAAGAGCTGAGTGATTCCATTAAGCATCTACTATATGTCAAACACAAGGCTAGCTATTGTCTAGGATTAGTCATCATAGCAATTTCCAAACTAGTCCCCTTAGGCTAGGAAAATAATATCACATCTATATGTTTTCTATTTCACTTAAACAATTTAGCATTTCCTTCCATTACACACATAGACCACAAACTCACCAGTAGCACTTGTGACTTTATCACCTATAGAAATAATGAATAGATGCATATCACACCACATTTGTTGAAAATATCTCAAAATAGCATTTACCCTCATCACTGTTTCAATAATACCATAATTATTAGGTCTGCTGCAAAATCTTGTTATTTAATGTGTTAATAAAGAGGCACATATGCTACTGCATTACAGACTTTTTAAATGTTTTAGTAATTGAATTGCAGTGTAATTGACCTCCTTTGTAATTCCTTGTGTTTTATTTCATGCATTTGAATTGTTATTCGAAGGCGGCACCTGTGGCTCAGTGGGTAGGGCGCTGGCCCCATATACTGAGGGTGGCGGGTTCGAACCCAGTCCTGGCCAAACTGCAACAAAAAAATAGCCAGGTGTTCTGGTGGGCACCTGTAGTCCCAGCTACTCGGGAGGCTGAGGCAAGAGAATCACCTAAGCCCACGAGTTGGAGGTTGCTGTGAGCTGTGACTCCACAGCACTCTACTGAGGGTGATAAAGTGAGACTCTGTCTCAAAAATAAAAAATAAAATAAAATAAAATAAAATGTTATTCTAAAAAGAGGTGCAATAGGTTTTACCAGACTGACAAATGAGTCCTCGGCACTAAAGGGGTTTAGATAGCCCATAACTCATCCCCCTTTTGAGCATTCTTAACACTGTCAAACTGCTCTCCCAACAGAAAACCAGGGTGATATTTTTACATGGTAAATAAGATCATGATACACCCTTGTTTGAACATGAAAAAAATATAAACTCCTAACTTTGACTGACCTGGCACTGTAGGATCTGATTTTACTCTGCTCACATCCTCTTTCATGATTTGAACTTCTCTATCCTCTGCTCTCTCTGCTCCAGCCATGCTGGCTCCCATTCATTTCCTTGAAATCTCCAAGCCATTTCCCACCTCCAGGGTTCTTGCCCTTTGCCTGGAATGCATGCTTTTAGAGCAGCCACTTCATTCTCATGCTCTAGTGATAAGCCAGGACCCAGAGAAGCCTTCCTACCAACCTATCCCAAACAGTAGCCCTTCCCTTCCAAGTTAGGTCCTATTTATGCCCTTCAGAGCACTTATTACAAAAGAATTATACTGTTTTTTTTGTTCATTACTAAATCCCACCATCTACTGTAGTAAGGCACCTGGCACAATGTAGATACCTAATATTATTCATTGAATGAATAAATAAAGGGTAGAATAAGTCAATGAGGAAGCTCTTATTAATCCATCTGAAAGTGAGGATATTGAGGCTCAAAGGTGTTAAATTCTCTGTCCATGATCACTCAGTGGCAAAGTTATTTTAACTGAGATCCTATGCCACCCCCTAATCCCTCCAACATTCCCTGATACATTTCCATCAATCAATGAAAAACAGATTAGACCCAATAGGGATTAGGTGACCTGATTTCTGGGGACTTCAGTGTCCCATTGCTCAGATATATCTGCCCAAGAAACCCTCAGAGCTATTCTACTGAGTATTTCCAGGAGGGCTGAATTAAATGCAAATACATTACTGGGATAGACTATGTCTCGCTGTCTGCCTGTCTATGTCTCTCTTCACATGCACATATATATTTTTTCATTTCTGAGTCTTATAAACGTAAATACAAACAATGAAATCAAATGGAAGAAAAAAATGTAGAAATGGGTAAATGAAGGAAGGAACAAATCAGATATACCCAAGGGTAAAGGCTAGTATATAGAAATACATGTGATAAAGCACTGTATTGCAGGCTATGCGGACCACAGTTCTGGCCATGCACTTCCTGCTAGCTAACACAAAGTGAAAAACACCGTCAGATACATGACATCATAACATATGTTGAAGATTAAAAAAATTCTATCAATTGCCAATAGAAACACAATTATTTCTATTTCTATCTCCTGAAATAAACCTCTTGTGGGTCCTGATAATGAAAGCCTGGTAGGATATAGCAATCAACATTCTAAACAGCAGCCTGATAAATAAATATATCAAGCCTCACTGAATGGTGTTTTATAGCAGGACTTAAGAGAGGGGTCTGGTATAATGCCAAAATCTATGCAGCACTATATGGACCTGATAGTCAAAACATGGTCTTTGAACCAGAAATAGCAACATCACCTAAGAACACTTTAGAAATGCAGAATATCAGGCCTCATCCTAAGCCTGAATCAGAATCTATATTGTATTAACAAGATCTGCAGGTAATTCATATGCACATTAAATTTTAAGAAGCACTGGTCTATTGGTTGAGCTTAATTTGAAGAAAAATTTCTAAGAAACTATCATTCATTCATTCAACAATACAGTAGAACCTCCTCTGTTAAGCTGACCACCCCAGGGACTATAACAAACTGGTCAACATAAGGAACTAGACCTACTGTACTGATATGTACATGTGGTGCATGTCTGGTCTATAAAAATTAGGCCAACTTAAGGAGGTGGTCAATGTGGGGAGGTGGTCAACTGTGGAGGTTCTATGGTATTTATTGAGACTTTGGCAGTAGAAAAAGATTTCTTCAAATATGACAACAAAAGTACCACCATAAAGGAAAGTAATGATAAATGGGACACCATTAAAATTAAGTGATAAATCAAATCATATAGTAGATAATATTTGCAATGACGCCAAAAAAAGAAAAGCTGGGTACCTAAATATGTACCAGTCACTGTCTTGATGCTGGGGATACAGAAAAGAAATAAAAAATCTCTATCCTTATGAGCTTCATTCTAACTGGTGAAGACATAAATTAATAAAATAAATCAGAAAAGGGGAATCGGTGAAGGGGTGAGGTTGCAATTTTAAATAGTGTAGACAAGAAAGGCTTCATTGAGGAGGTAAATACTTGTTCAAGGTCAGGGAACCAGCTATAAAAACATCCAGAGAAAGTGTTCCAAGCAGAAAAAACAGCAAGTACAAACACCCTGAGACAGGAGAGTGCCTAGAACAGCAAGAAAGCCAGTGTGGTTGAAGAAGAGAGAGCAAAAAGTGGAGGAGGTATGCACGAGGCTAGATCATGTGGGGCCTTGTTGGTTATTTTAAGTATCATATCTCTAACGGTGAGGAGCCACTGGAGAAAGAGTAATAGGGAGCCATTGTAGGAAGCTAAGCAGGGAAATGACATAATGAAAAGTGTTTTATAAGAAGATTGGTTTCTTAGAGGTAGGTGAAATGGCTTGAATAAGAGAATTTAGCTGAGAGTACATTACACCAATCCCAATATATGATGATTCATTCATTCAACAATTTATTACATGCCAAAGATGTGACAAGTAGTATAGTGAGATTCTCGAGTAGTATGATAAGTGAGGGAACTGCCAGAGAAATGTGAATATAAATGAAATTGGAGGAAAAGATACTGAGGACATAATGAGAGACCGTTTATAGAGAAATGATACAAGTTCACAATTCAATTTAATCAAGGTTTATGGATCATCTATTGAGGGCAAAGCCACATACTAGCTAGGACTTAGGGTAGGAATGGTGCATGACTTGTACTTTCCCCTGAAAGGGCCTCTACCTTGGTTTGCTTAGCCCTTACCCTATGCCTTTCACGCCAGAATATCTTAGATTGCCACAGCTGAGGCTGGCACTGGGACTAGCCAGTTCACTCAGGTTAAGAGATGTGGGGGATTTTTTTGTTTGTTTGTTACCCTTGAATCTTCTTCTATCTCCTGGGAGCAGGGGCCAAAGCACCTCAACTTGATTAGTACAAAAAGACAGATCTGATTTGTCAGGTGGGCAGAAGAGAGGTCTTAATAAATGTCTTTGTAGATCAGTGTTGTTGCAGACTGACCCTGAAAAACCAGTTTGGGGGCAAAGAGTCCTTCTGGTCTGCTTCCACCTGTGTGTCCTGGTGGGTCTCCCATTCTTTGCTATTCCATTCTGGAGAAGGTATGAAAGACCCCAAGGTATGAAAAGGGGCAAAGACAACCTTCAGCAAAAAACTGGAAAGAAAAGTACATTTGAAAATTGCCTACCACCAGATTGTGAGGTCTGGGACATGATGCCAATGTAATGCAAATGATATGTAAATGTCTGTGTCCTCCTAAAAGGTTTTATACAACCGGAAGGGCCCTTGGGAAACCGCTAACAGATAACAGTGACTCAGAAGCAGAGTGAACTATTTCGAGACAACTTTGTCACACAGACCTTTGCTGCCTAGCAAGCACAGTGCCATTCTTCAGTAATCTTTTTTCTTACATGAATCAATCTCACTTGCTATTAAAAAAAAATATCAAGTCTGCCTCTGTAAAGGTTATCTAGGTTAATCACGCTTTTAAAACACTCTGTTTTAGTTTTCAGCCTTTACTTTATTGCCTTCAGTTTTTTTTTTTTTCACAAGCCTTTCTCATCCAAACAAAGCCAAGTTAAATGTGTCACTTCCTCCCTAGAATGGTATTTGGCTCCAGTGGATTATGAATGAAAGTGTCTCCCTTCCAGTTCTAGTTACTATGATTCTTCAGAGTTTTATTTTTCCTACTCCACAGGAACTTGGCACATTCTCTTCTAATATCCACATGCTGTATTCAAAGTGAATTCAGAAAAAAACCCACGCATATAGTTTTGAACACCATTTCACTCCGAGTAGCCTTTGAAAAGCTATTCATGGAGAAAAGCTGCCCTTTCCAGAAAGCTGTAGTTTTGACCATCTTAAGTACACATTTAAAGATGAAAATTAAAAAGTGAATGTTCAATCACAGTGAGGTACATTTCCGTCTACATTTATGTATTTTAAAAGGGGACACTCCCATCAGACATGCATATTAATAAGAGCCATGAGATGAACAGAATAGTAAGCAAGACAGCAAGCAAGTCAGATCTGCAGCTGGGCAGTTATTCCTGGTCACATACTCAGAAGTTCAGAAGCAACTTAAGTCCACATCAGCCCCCAGAAGTCCCATTACTTTTCTAGTACTCTAACAATTCAAGGATGCCTCAGCGTTTGACAGCAGTGTCTAAAGGAAGAAAATCCTTTCCGTTCCTAAGGTTTTTAATCTCATGTAAAAAGGCGACATCTGGGGTGATGATCAGTGTAAAACGCGAACAAAGAGTAAATATGCCGAATTCCAACAAATGAGAGACTAAAAAAGAGGGAAGAAAAGGGACCCAAAAAGCAGGAGATAAACCTCAAGATACTGAAGAGATGACAGCCCTAGCCAAAGAGTAACAAAGAGACAAGATAACTGGGGGCGATGCAGCGGGAGCCCAGGAGTCTGGGGAAGGGTGGCCGCGCAGGGCCGGGCAGGCGACGAGCGCCCTCCCGCGGCCGGGGCTGCACCTTACCTCCTGGGCGAGCTTCTGCTTGAGCACCAGCGCGGCACACAGGTAGCCTGCGCGGCCCACGAAGAGCTCGTCGGAGCCGCACTCCAGGAAGGAGACCGGCGCGCAGACGGCGCACAGAGCCCGGAACTTGCCCAGGGGCTGCACGTAGTCGGACCGGCCCAGAGCGTGGTACACGAGTGTGGCCACAGCGTACACACCCGCGCCCCCCAGCAGGAAGGCTGCGCGGGTGTCGGCGTCCGGCTCGCCCCACTCCTCGGCACGGGCGCACGCGTCGATGAGGCGCTTAGCGGAACGCAGGTAGCGCTCCCGGGCTGCGGCGAAGAGCGGGCTCTGTGAGACGTGGTACAGCATGTAGGCCACCCCGGCCACGCCGCCGTAAAGCCCCCACTGGCAACCGCTTGCTCCAGCCGTCGCCCCCCGGGCCTCCGCGCCGCCCCCGAGTGGGGGCAACTCCTGGAGAATACGCTCGATGGTGGCGGTGACCAGGGGCGCCACCGCCTCCTCGCACTGGCCCGCCAGCAGGCTGCCTTGGTAGTCATCGAAGCGGTTGGCGAAGCAGCGTTTGGTGTCCATGCTGTTGTCCGCGCCCCCTAATGCTGAGCTGGGGATCGCTTGAGGTCGCGCCCTGTGCAGCCCAGCACACCACCTCCGGCTTTCTGAGGCACTGGGATGGCGGTGTATGCGATGGGATGGAGCGAGAAGGGTGAGACGGGAGGTGACAAGAGGCAGGCGCGAAGAAAAAGCACGGAGCGGATGGCCAAGTGGGGCACCGGGCTGTCGCGAGGCTACCGAGTGGCCCGGGCGAGCGCCAGGGATGCGCGTTGTGCGCCCCCTTCTCAGAGGCCGCGCCCTCGCCGAACCCGCCCCCTCCTGCGCCGCCGCAGCTCAGCGGCCTCTCCTAGGGGCCGAGGTGCTCTCCGGCAGGACCCACGCGGGGCCCGCGCCACTCCTCCCGCTCCGCCCTCGGCTCCTCCTCTCCCGGCAGAAGGCTGGGGACGTGCGGGACACTGATCCAGAACGCTGACACTGGGCATACACACACCTGGCAGGGGTGGTGACGACCTAGAGTCCCTCATATATTCAGTGTGTTCTTTAGGTTAGGAGCATCAGTATCACCGCGGAGCATATTAAAAATGCAACATTTCAGGCTTTGCCTCAGAACTATTGAATCAAAATCTGAATATTTAGCAAGATCCCCAGGTGATTCGCATGCACACTAAAGTTTGAGAAGCCACTGAACTAGGCTCAAATATTGGGGAGAAACTGGGCACCCTCTTTGAAGCGTGTCTTTCATCTGGTCACCTTGGAGTTCTCATTGTGCTTGTTTCAATTCCACAGGCTAGAGGGTTCGAGGACATCATGTGTCATGCATTAAAACAGTGAAATGCCTGCCCCACACGGAAACTTCTTGGTTTTGGTTGTTGTGTTGGAGTACACGGGAGTAAAAAGTCAAAGAACCAAACCGGGTTAAAGCAAAGGAAAGGGGACTCCCCTCCCTCATGTATGCATAGTAAGAGCTCAATAAGTATCTTGAGGTCATTAACTACTTAATACAAGGATAAACACTGTGTTAGAATTTATTAGAATCTTGAACTTTCCCCTGAGCATTCTTTGTTTCCTCTTTCCCTCCTTTCCTTCCCACGTTTGTTCCCTTCTGCTTTTGTTTTTTGCCACAGGCATTATTGAGGGTGTCCTACATGTCCTGGAACCTCAAAATGGATGAATAAAATAGACATGGTCCTAGACCTCTTGGAGGCTACAGTTCATTGTAAAAAGACAGAAAATGAACAATTACATGAGTTAGTTGTCTTTCTTGTGCTCACCTGTTTTAAAACAATACTGTTTCCCAAACTGTTGACTCTTGAAGACTAAAGAGGTCACTTCTCCCAGAGGTATTTGTAATTTGACAGGAACTGTGCAAGACATAAGAGTAGGTGACTCATACAACAGTTTCACTCACTTACAGAGAAAGAAACTACTCCACTTACTTGGAAGGCCAGTTTTGTTTTGAGACAATTTTTCCCTCAAAAGTGTTAATTGTCATGATGATTTTGAAGCAGAAATTAAATAGCCTGCCCCTTTGCCCTCGCTTGATGTAGCCTGGGAAAGAACCCCAGTTTGCCGAAATTGTTGCCAGTACTGACACATCCACATAGTTTAAGGATGGTATGGCTATCATCCTCCTGTACGGCTGTCCAAACAGGTTTATTTGTAATAATAATAATAAAGCTAAGTCCACTTTTAGATAGGGCATTAGACACGTTAAAGAAAGGCTATCAAAGCAGCACAAGAATGTTTAGTTTCTCCCTGAGGCTTCCTTCCTCCTCTCTCATTAGAAGTGATTTTTGTCCCCTGCAACAAGGAGACATAAAATACAAGCCTTCACAAGCAAAATGAATGAAGCCTTGTTGCACTTCATCCTTCTACGTCTCACCCTGGTCATGAATCTAGAGGCAACTCTGTTAATTCTGACTCTGATCATTTTTCCACACATCCCAGCCCAAAGGGAGCACAAGGGGTAATGACAAGGACCTGTGCTGGCTGGCTTCAAAATAGAACTATATGTAAGTAAGCATGTCTCCAAGAAAAGGAGCTTTGCTTTCTCCCAGTTGTCATTTCTCTATTGTCCCAAAATGCTGTCTAACAAAGCCCCCCGAAATCTTGTAGCATATAACAATAAGTTTGTTGTTCATGCATATAGGATCTTGGCTGGGCTCATTCATGTGTCTGGAGGTGGGCTGGGTCATACTTGGGAGACTGAGGTGATGGTGTCCTGGTCCATGTGTCTCTAGTCCTTTAGCAGGTCAACCTGAGCATGCTTGCATGGCAGTGGCAGAGGGAATAGAGCAAAAGTAGAAACAAGCAAGACTTCTTAGGGTCTAGTTTCAGAGCAAGCACACTCTTTTTTTTTTTTTTTTGAGACAGAGCCTCAAGCTATCCCCCTGGGTAGAGTGCCATGGCATCATAGCTCATAGCAACCTCCAACTCCTGGGCTCAAGCGAGTCTCCTGCCTCTGCCTCCCAAGTAGCTGGGACCACAGG